>JAHFWL010000690.1:0-45813 GCA_021292165.1 Shinisaurus crocodilurus | reverse complement strand
GGTCCTGACCTACCCGTTGAAGACCAATGCATTAGAGCAGGGCTGGGCAAATTCGGCAGTTCTGAGGGGCAATGTCAATCCTGCAGGAAAAAAACCCCAGGGGCCACACTGACATGTGGTGCCGAAATTTCGTGGCAAACTATGACGGTGGCCTAAAAAGGACAAATTTAGCTTTAGATGTAGCTCTCTTCTTTTTTTAGGCCACCGTTGTGGTTTGCTGCAGAAATTAGGCGGCAAACTGCTAGTTGTTTTGCCACTGCTGCCGCCGCCACAACAGCAAATTCAGCAGTGACAGGGGTGTGCAGGGGTGGGGGCCGCACTTAAGAGCCAGGGGGCCACATGTAGCCCACAAGTCCTGTAGAAGAAGTGTTAGCCCTTTAAATAAAATAAAATAAAATAATAAAAAGCTTTACACTACAACAGAAAATAGATTCCAGAACAGGCTGGAGGCCTGCCATCAGTATGCAGCATCATCAGGGGGCTGCTGGGACTCCGGCAAGACCCGTCATTGTCCTAGAACCGTCTTTAAAAAGAAACGGATGCTTCTAACCCATCTTTTTTTTAAAAAAAGGGGGGGAGGCAGCTGTATCTAGCAGATGCCATTTTAATTTCACACAATACCCACAGTGTAGACTCCTTTCCAGACCAGCCACTCATGGCTGCTGCTACCACCATCAAGTAAGCCGTTTGGGCACAAATGCAGAAGAGGACACTTCACTGAGGGCCTTTTCTCAAACCTGAACAGGCCCCAATAGGCCAGCTCTGCTTCTGACCCATTAAACAAAAAAGCAAGCCACTAGTCATATGTGTCAGCCTGCTGGAGGCTTGCCAGTCCCCCCCCCCCTGTGTTTGAAGTCTCTCAAGCAGCTGTAGAAACAAGAGGTTTATTGAGCTCTTGGTAGGAGTGTGTGTGTGTGTGTGTGTGTGTGTGTTCAGCTCCATGAGTCACAGGTTCTTCCAGCTTGCTCTAGAAAGACTGAATCTCTGATTCAGCTGAAGAAAACATTGACTGGAGGCAGCGAAGAGATGGCGTGGGAGCATCCAGGAATCTGCACAGAGTACTGGCATTGCAGGATCCCCACCTCTTTAATTACAGCGTTTGCTCTGATTCTGGCTGGCTTCCAGGGCTTCTCTGTGTGAGGCTTTAAGCTGCCACTTTACCAAGGCTTCTGCTTCTGGATTCTTTGGGGGATTAGTGCACAGTTTTATTTCTGTAATAACTAGGCAAGGCGAATAATTGAAAAGCAATCATTTTGTGGCTGGAACAGAACTTAAAATGTATACTACAAGGGTATATTCATTATGTTCAAGGGTAAATTACAGTCGCTAAGGGCCATGCCCTTAACAGACACATTGTTTAGGCATTAATATGGATATGGTCCAACTCCTTTGCTGAAGGAACTGCACTGGCTGCCTATTCTCTACCAGGGTAGGTTTAAGGTTCTGGGATTAGTGTACAAAGGCCTGAACAACTTGGGACCAAGAAATCTGAGAGAACGCCTTCTCCCTTACCAACCTGCCTGGTCACTGAGGTCATCAGAGGACATTCTCCTGGTGGTTCCACATGGACCTATGACCCGATTGGAGTCCACCAGGAGAAGAGCCTTCAGTGTGGTGGCCCCATTTCTATAGAACTCCCTACCTCTGGAGGCCAGACAGGCTCCGACACTGTGTAGTTTTCAGCGCCTGCTGAAGACATCTTAGTTCCAGGAAGCTTTTCATGCTGACCAGCCACAATTTTAATGTTATCCTGTTTTTAATGTATTGTTTTTATACTTTTATATGTTTTATCTTGTTATTGTTCACCACTCTGGAATCTGCCTAGATATGGAGCAGTATACAACTACTGTAAATAAATATTCAAGGACAATGATCCTAAAATGTGTACAGAACATGTGATGAATAATGTGAAAACAGGCTACGTGCTTTGATGTTTTTGTTGTTATATCATTGTTACCATCTACTTCTCAAATAAAATACCTGGGTTAAAAAAAAAAAATTGGCTCCTTTACACGTGTTTCCCCCCCCCCAAGGGGTTTTCTTTTTCTGCCTTTCTATATGTTCTATTACACAACCACAAGGTGCTGTGGAATTGTGAAAATACCCGGGCTTCTCATCCCAGTTCATTCCTCCATTTCCAGTCCAGATAATACCACTGTGATGTTGTTATTTGGGTTTAAATTTCAAGTGTATAGGTGGTAAGTATAATGTGTTCTTGTATAGAGCACATGATTAGAAGCATGTATTCCTGCTGTATCTGTGTGTTATGTTAGGTGAGTGTGACAGACAGGATGGGCAGGAAGAACGGTGCACTTGCATATGTGACATGCACATGCTTGGCCAAGAGAGTGAGAAGGGGGTAGAGAGCCTGTGTTATATAAACAGTGAGCGAGCGGTGCTGTTCAGGCAGGTTTGGGGTTTGTTTGAAGGGTTTAGAGCAGGGCTGGGTCCCCAGATGTTGCTGGACTGCAGCTCCCAGAATCCCTTGCCATTAGCCATGCTGGCTGAGTATGCTGAGCTAACTGCGTAAATTTAGCCCTAATTAGGGAATAAGATCTTTGAGCCCCATGCTTATTTGGCTGATTTGACTTTTCCAAAGTATAGGAAAGCTTTTACGTTAGCCAGATTCGATGCTTTGCCTTCTATGGTTTTGGAGGGAAGATATCAGGGAATAATACCATTTAAGGATCGTCTTTGTCCATGTAATAATGGGGAGGTTGAATATGTGAGGCATGTACTTTTATATTGCCCCTTCTACCGGGATCTTCGTGAAGAGCTCATTCTTCCTATCTTATATAATTGCCCGGGTAGAACTGAAAAATTCTATATTTCCCTGCTACTCACTGATACGGTTCCTCATATCACTAATAAAGTGGCTAAATTTTTGTGCAACTGCCATAACATGCCACACCTTTTTAACCTCTGACTCTGGCCTTGCTTGTCTGTTATAATTTTGATATAAAATTTTGCTGTGGACCTGAGATGTATGCTGCTGTATAGTAGTAATGCATGTTTCATTGATTGATTGTTTCCTCGTTTTAATGTTATTGTTGGTTCTGGTCAATGACCATAATAAATATTCATTCATTCATTCAAGGTTGGAGAGCCCTGCTTTAGAGGGTTTTGAGTGATTTGTAAAAGAGAGTGCAGGAGTGAGAAGAGGTGTGTGGAATGTGAAGTGCTGTTTGGGAGTCTGTGAAGCTGACTGGAGAGAGTTGAGCGATTATATTAGGATTATTAAGTGTTTAGTGATATTAGGAACAGTTGTTGAGGGAGGATTGGTACTAGGATAAAATAGTACATTACTTAGGATTAACAGAAACTTACACATAAAACTTATTTCCAGAACTGGTTGTATTTTAAAATAAACATTTCTTTGTTATTTGAAGCAGCCTGTGTGGAAAGCTGTGCTTTTTGTACTGGTCAAAAAGGTATAAGGTAGGGATTAGACACCCCAAAGCAGTGATGGCTAACCTTTTTGAGCCCGAGTGCCCAAACTGCAACACAAAACCAACTTATTTATTTCAAAGTGCCAACACTGCAATTAAACTTGAATACCGAGGTTTTAGTTTTAGAAAAACAACTCATACAGTTGTCCGAACTAATTAACATCTTTTGTCTTAAAAGAAAAAGCACAATAACAGAGCTTTCAATGATACAAACAGTTTTTTGTTGGAAAAAAAATCAACTCAAAAAATTATTATAGTACTACATTATACACATAGCCTGAAGGGAATTTATACAAACTTTTTAAATAATTAGGCACATGTATTTTTGGATAAGGGATTCTCGACTTGTAATATGATTATATGCCAGACTGAAATTGTATGGGGCAAGCTTTACCCCAGGTCCTTTCCCTGCTTCTACAGGTGTCGGATTAGTAAAAGTAAAAGTCAACCTGTACTAGGATGAGCAAGATAAAAGAAAATTAAACGTGCTTAACACATTTTAAACACTTTATGTCTTGGACTGCAAACACTGCATTAGGTAAAAGTTTGCATTGGGCATGCTTTTGCACAATTAATGTGATTTTTGCTATTGCATGCATGCTGATAATTTGTCAAACCTTGGCTCATACTCCGTTAGTTTGAGAGCAACACATGCAGCACTCAGGTCAACTGTTAGGGCTTTACATCCAAGCCATGCTCTGTGCATCATTCTTCAAAATCTTTTAAATGTGATAACAATGTAGAAAAGAATTCTGTAACAGGAATTCTAGAATAATATCATTCTGTTCCACACTGTGAGAAAGAACAAGATCATTAGTGGACAGTATTTTTGCGATCTGGTGACCAATGGCTCAAGTGCCCACAGAAAGGTCCCTGTGTGCCAGCTGTGGCACCCATGCCATAGGTTCGCCATCACTGCCCCAAAGGCAGTGTGAGAAGTGTAAGGGTTAGAGGAAAAGAACCCCCCCCAACCTTACGTAAGTGCACCCAGAGATCCCAGTAAGGAGGGCAAGCTTGAGGTCCTATTGAGGGGTGGGGTTCAACAACCACACTTTCCTCAATCTAAAAAAAAAAAAAGCCACGGAAATGCTTAGAAAATGTGGGAGAGGCCCTTGAGGATGACGAGGTGGTGTAAACCACCCACAAACTATTGTGGGTGAAGAATCGGGAGCGCAGCAGAATAAATGCCTCATGTTGAGACGCCCCCAGTGCATGGCAGTAGCGAGCTGTTAGCTGAGGGCAGAGAATGTGTGTGAACCGTCAAGACATGGATGGATAAAATGTCATTCTAGGAGGCACATAAAGGGCAACTGAAATCGTCTGCCAGGTAAGTATGACAGTGTGAACTTACTTCTTATCTATTTATTTATTTATTTATTTATTTATTTATTATATGTATATCCTGTCTTTTCTTCCTCTTGCAAGGAACCCAAGGCAGCTTATACATCCCTCCTCTTTTCCATTTTATCCTCACAACAACCCTGTGGGGTAGGTTAGGCTGAGAGTCAGTGACTGGCCCATAGTCACCCAGCGAGCTTCATGGCCATGTGAGGACTAGAACCCGGAACTCTCGAGTCCCAGTCCAACACTCTCACCACTACGCCACACGGGCTCTCCACATTAGCACTCATTAACACATACAGCAGCCTTATCCAACCTTGTGCCCTACAGCTGTGTTGGACTTCAACTCCCATCATCCCTAGATGGCATGGCCATGCTGCCTGGGGATGATGGGAGTTGCAGTCCCAACACATCTGGAGGGCACCAGCTGGGGAAGGCTGACATGCAGAAATACATAATTTTTTTCCTGCAGGTGGTCGGGCAGCTGGTGTAATGGTTAGAGCAGGGGAGCCTCAGACCCATGGGCCACTGGGCCAAGTCCCCAGGCTGGAAGAGGCTCGACAAGCCTGGTATTTATTTATTTATTCTATTTTTGAATCGCCCATCTGGCCAGTCATCTGGCCACTCTGAGCGATGTACAGTCTAATTAAATACAAAAAACAAAAAAACAAAAACTGAAATTGACTGAAATTAGCTAAAGGCAAAGTCAAGATATCCGATTTTTACATAGTACCATAGTACAGCATGATTTTATTTCATATGCAAACCAGGAACATAGGCAAACCTGGGACAGTGAGAGCCAGTGTGGCGTTAGTGGTGAGAGTGTTGGACTGGGACTCGGGAGATCCGGGTTCTAGTCCCCGCTCGGCCATGAAACTCACTGGGTGACTTTGGGCCAGTCACTGACTCTCAGCCTCACCTACCTCACAGGGTTGTTGTGAGGATAAAATGGAGGAGTAGAGGAGGAGGATTATGTACGCCGCCTTGGGTTCCTTGCAGGAAAAAAGGCGGGGTATAAATATAATAAATAAAATAAAATAAAATAAACGCCTTTCTTCAAGACTATGGAAAAGACACCAGCAGGGAGTTGCAGGACGGTTTTCTGTCTAAACATGCATAGGATCATGCCCTAAGGCTGCAATCCTATACCCACTTACCTGTAAGCGCCATTGAACTCAATGGGTTTAACTTCCGAGTAGGCAGCTATAAGATTGCGCTCTAACAAAGTCGTCCTATGCATGTCTAATCAGAAGTACACCCCATTGAATTCAATGGGTCTTACTCCACAGTAGGTGTACATAGGATTGCGGCATAAATATAATGCTCTATTTCGAAGAACCATACAGAAAATCTTCAAGCAGCCAATGGATTTCACCCATATTGATGCGATTTTCCTTTCATTTTTGTTTGTATATCTTCCTATTCAGAAAACTAATAAAACTCGGGGGGGGGGATTCATATAGCATCACAGACTAAAGCTGCAATCATATACACACCTACCTGGGAGCAAGCCCCTTGAAAAACCATGGGGCTTACTGTAAAGATGTATAGGATTCCACTGCCAGGCTGCAATCCTATACCCTCTTCCCTGGGAGTAAGTTCCATCTAACTCAGTGGGGCTTACTTCTCAGCAGAGACTATAGGATTCCACTAAGTCCCACTGAACTCAATGGGGCTTACTTCTGATTAGAGATGAATAGGATTCCACTGCCAGGCTGCAATCCTGTACCCTCTTCCCTGGGAGTAAGTCGCATCGAACTCAACGGGGCTTACTTCTGATTAGAGATGAATAGGATTCCACTAAGTCCCATTGAACTCAATGGGGCTTACTTCTGAGTAGAGGTGTATAGGATTCCACTGCCAGGCTGCAATCCTGTACCCTCTTCCCTGGGAGTAAGTCGCATCGAACTCAACGGGGCTTACTTCTGAGTAGGCAAGGCATGTATACAGTTGCAGGACTAACGGCGGCACCCTGACGGCGCGTCTCTCGCGCTGCCGCTGCGCTGCGCTGCGCCCCGCTTGCAGCTGAGCCGAGAGCGGGGCGGGCGAAGATCAGAGAGGCGCGCGCTGCTGCGGGCGGAGCTCCTCCCTCTCTCCTTGTTTACTCCCCAGCTCCAGCGTGGTGGGACTAATCGTCTCACCGGCGCCTGTCAGAGCCAGAGACGCGCTTGGAAACGCACGCGCTCTCAAGAGCCGGAGGAGAAGTGCCCGCATCTAAGCAGATCCTCACGAGCCCCTTGGATCTCTTGGGGAGGAAATACGCAGGTGGGTACTCTGCAGCGCTGACGCTAAGAAGGGAGGTGATGATGAGCTGGAGGGGGAGCGGGGTCGAAACCTGAATCCCAAGGAGGTGCGGCGAACGGTGGGGGACCACCCAGGGGCAAGATGGTGGGGGCGGGGAGTCCGGGGACGGGGGGGGGCGCCGCGTAGGCTTGCAAGGGCCAGGAATCCAGCGCCTTTTGGTTTATTGAGACAGCAGGCCCATCAACTAGCAAGGAGAGATGGTTGGGAGGGGCTCTGAGGAAGGGAGGGGAAGTAAGATTGCTTCTCGAAGGGTGGGGGCTATCCACAGAAACAGCAAACGCCCAGCGCCTTTCGTGGCTTGACAGAAGTCGGCTCATCCCGACTCAATGCTCTGTTTGTCAAGGTGGCTAAAAATATACACCCGCTGCTTCTGCTGCCGCCGCCTCCCTCCGCCGCAAGGCAACGAGCTAATCGTGTGCGTAACGCGACTCCAATGGAGAAGGAGAACCGCGAAGCCTGCAAAACCTTTAACGCCCTAGAAGGAACGGGGGTCATCGGTTAGCTTAACGGGGTAGCGGGACAAATAGGATGCTTCTGGAGAATAGGATGCTGCGTGGAGAATCGGCCTGGCCACCAGCTTCTCCCCGCACCAGCCGCCGCGGCGCCGCCGCCCCCTCCCCATAACCGCATACTTGCCTCCTCTCCATATTTCCAAAGGATGGATGGAACCTTGCTTTGGACTGCCACGGATCCGAGGCTAATGTTTTGATGGCTTTTTAGCGGGAAATGGGGCAGTCTATAAATGTTAATAATAAATAAATTATAAATACAATAATTCAGTTGCACACACACACACACACACACACACTATTGCTCCTAGGGTGCTGCCTTCTGTCAGGTCAGATTTCACTTTTTCTCCATCTAGCCCAGTGGCCTGCTCTGACCAGAGTTGTATGGATTTTGTTGAATCCATTCCATCTGTGTTTTGCGGATTCGCAGGCATCTTTCATTCCATTTCCTCTCATTGGTGGACTCTGATTTATTTATTTTTTACCTGAATTTCATTATACTTGTGCTAATGCACATTAGTGTAAATCTCCCCCCCCCCAGTGAAAAATTGGTCCACAAGTCCGTGAAATCCACGTGACTCAGAAAAAGCCAGTCCGCTATGGAATCCGCAGGTCAGATTCACAGAAATCATATATGAATAAATATGAAGATTAAAAGACTACAGCAGCCAATCAGAATACAGTGAACAATCCCATCGCATATCATGTTCAAGTGTAAAACTATAAAAGTAAAGGGAAGATACTGGGCGGGGTCACTCCCAGCAGGGGGTAACCATTGCTAACAGAAAGCTGTGTTGGTTGTTATCATTATTTATTTATTTATTTTATTTGAACCCCACCTTTCTACCAAAAAAAATGACACTCAAGGCAGCTTACAGGCATAATTAAAATTGATCAAAACAATAAAATAAAACAATACATTAAAATACAATAAACATAAGACAAAATTTAAAAAAAAAAAACAAAAAAAAACAGCACCCAGCCCAACAGACCCACTTACAGGCCAAAAGGCCTTCTTGAATAGAACAGTCTTTGCCTGCCAGCAGAAGGGTAGCAGACAGGGAGAGAAGAGAACTAGCCTCCCTTGGGAGGGAGTTCCATAGCCTGGGAGCAGCCTTCGTAAAGGCCCTCTCTTGGGTCACCACCAAATGTGCCTCTGAAAGTGGTGGTCTCAAAAGACAGGCCTCTCCAGAAAATCCTAAGAACTAGGCAGGCTGGTATGGGAGAAGGTGGTCTATCAGGTACCTGGTCCCAAGCTGTATAGGGCTTTATAGGTCATAACCGGCACTTTAAATTCTTCCTGGAAACAGATCTGTAGCCTGTGATGCTGCTGATAAGGGAGTTACATGCTCCCTGTAACCGGCCCTAGTCAATAGTCTGGCTGCAGCATTCTGGACCTGCTGAAGTTTCTGAACAGTTTTCGAAGGCTACGCTGCATTGATTGAGCGTGTTATAGTAGTCCGAACTGGATGTAACTAAGGCATGTGTGACCGTGGCCAGGTCAGTCATAGAATCATAGAATCATAGAAAAGTAGAGTTGGAAGGGGCCCACAAGGCCATCGAGTCCAACCCCCTGCTCAATGCAGGAATCTAGGTCAAAGCATCTCTGACAGATGTCTGTCCAGCTGCACCTTGAATGCCTCCAGAGTGGGAGAGCCCACCACCTCCCTAGGTAGTTGATTCCATTGTCTTATTGCTCTGACAGTCAGGAAATTTTTCCTGATGTTTAGGTGGAATCTAGGTTCCTGTAACTTGAGCCCATTATTCCGTGTCCTGCAAACTGGGATGACCGAGAAGAGATCTTTGCCCTCCTCTGTGTGACATCCCTTCAAATACTGGAAGAGTGCGATCATATCTCCCCTCAGTCTCCTCTTCTGAAGGCTAAACATGCCCAGTTCTTTCAGTCTCTCCTCATAGGGCCTTGTTTCCAGTCCCTTTATCATCCTTGTTGCCCTCCTCTGAACCCTCTCCAGTTTGTCTATGTCCTTCTTAAAGTGAGGTGCCCAGAACTGGACGCAGTACTCAAGATGAGGCCTAACCAGTGCCGAGTAAAGGGGAATTATCACTTCCCGCGATTTGGAAGCTATACTTCTATTAATACAGCCCAAAATTGCATTTGCCTTCTTTGCAGCCACGTCGCATTGCTGGCTCATATTCAGTTTGTGATCTACCACAATTCCAAGATCCTTCTCACTTGTAGTATTGTTGAGCCAAGTGTCCCCCATTCTGTAACTCTGCATTTGGTTTCCTCTCCCTAGGTGCAGCACTTGGCATTTATCCCTATTAAATTTCATTCTGTTGTTTTCGGCCCAGCGCTCCAGCCTATCGAGGTCACTTTGAATTTTGTTTCTGTCTTCCAGAGTATTAGCTGTTCCACCCAACTTTGTGTCATCTGCAAATTTGATAAGCATTCCTGTACCTCCTGATCCAAGTCATTAATAAAATGTTGAAGAGCACCGGGCCCAGGACCGAGCCCTGTGGTACCCCGCTCGTTACCTCTCCCCAGTTTGAGAAGGAACCATTGATAAGCACTCTTTGAGTCCGATTCTTTAGCCAATTGTGGATCCACCTGATAGTTGTTCCATCTAGCCCACTCTTAGCTAGCTTACTAATCAGGTTATCATGAGGCACTTTGTCGAAAGCTTTGCTGAAGTCCAGGTATATAATGTCCACAGCATTCCCACAGTCCACAAGGGAGGTTACCCGATCAAAAAATGAGATCAGATTAGTCTGACAGGATTTGTTCTTGACAAATCCATGCTGGCTTCTAGTAATCACTGCATTGTTTTCAAGGTGCTTGCAGACTGACTTCTTTATAATCTGCTCAAAAATCTTCCCGGGGATTGATGTCAGACTGACTGGCCTATAGTTCCCAGGTTCCTCCTTCTTGCCCTTTTTGAAGATGGGAACAACATTTGCCCTCCTCCAGTCGTCTGGCACTTCACCTGTCCTCCATGATTTCTCAAAGATAATAGACAGTGGTTCTGAGAGTTCTTCTGCCAGTTCCTTTATTACTCTAGGATGCAGCTCATCAGGCCCTGGAGATTTAAACTCGTTCAGAGTAATCAGGTGCTCCTTGACCATTTGCCTATCAATCTCAAGCTGCAATTCTGCCCCTTCAGTCTGCACTTCAGGTTTGCCAGGGGGGTCATAGACCCTCTTTTGGGAGAAGACCGAGCCGAAGTAGGAATTGAACACTTCTGCCTTTTCTTTGTCTTCTGTTATCAATTTGCCATCCTCATTGCGTAGTTGAACCACCAGTTCTTTCTTCTGTCTTTTACTGTGGATGTATCTGAAGAAAGCTTTTTTGTTGCTTTTAGCATTCCTCGCTAACCTTAGCTCATTCTCAGCTTTAGCCTTCCTGACACTATTCCTGCAGTTCTGTGCTACCTGCCTGTACTCTTCCCCTGTAGCCTGTCCTTCCTTCCACTTCCTATACGTGTCCTTTTTTGTTTTCAGGTCATCTTTGAGTTTATTGTGAAGCCACATTGGCTTCTTCTGTTGCCCTCTGCCTTTTCTCCTTGTGGGAATTGTTTGCAATTGTGCCTTTAAAATTTCCTTTTTTAAAAACTCCCACCCCTCCTGGGCTCCCTTTCTCGTGAGAGTCACTTGCCATGGGATCTTACTAATCATTGTTCTGAGTTTGTTAAAATTGGCTTTCCTAAAATCCAGGGTACGTGTTTGGCTACACTCAGCTTTTGCTTCTGTTAGAATCAAGAACTCAAGTATAACATGGTCACTTTCCCCCAGAGTTCCCGAAACTGCCACTTTATCCACTAACTCGTCTCTGTTGGTTAGAATCAGGTCAAGGATAGCCGATCCTCTAGTTCCTTCCTCCACTTTCTGTAGGAGGAAGTTATCAGCAGCACAGCTCAGGAATTTCTTGGAGGGGCCATGTTTGGCTGAATAAGTCTCCCAACAGATATCAGGGAAATTGAAGTCCCCCATTACTACCACATCGTGCCTCCTTGAAACAATGGCAATTTGCTTTTCAAAAGTTCCATCCTCGTCTTCTCCTTGATTGGGTGGTCGGTAGTAGACTCCAACCGCCATGTTCGCTTTATTCTTTGCCCCCTTTATTTTAACCCAGATGCTCTCAATGGGGCTGCCAAGCTCCTCTTCCTGTATCTCTGTGCAGAGATACGTATTTTTAACATACAGTGCAACTCCACCTCCCTTTCTGTTGCTTCTGTTCCTTTTGAACAAGTTATACCCTTCAATTGCTGTATTCCAGTCATGGGAGTCATCCCACCAGGTTTCAGTTATCCCTATCAAGTCGTACTTGCCCTCATGTATCAAGAGTTCAAGTTCGTCTTGTTTATTGCCCATACTCCTGGCATTAGTATAGAGACATTGAAGATTATGTGCTTTATAGTCCGACTTTCCCCCTACATTTTGTGGTAGACTATCAATGGGCACCGCTGGAGCTGTTCTCTCCATTGTGGCATAGAGGCCTTCTTCCATTGGTACCCCCGAGTTTATGTCTCCCTCCCCTGTTGGATTCAGTTTAAAGCCCTCCTGATTAAGTTCCTCATGCTGTGGCCAAACACATTCTTCCCAGTCCTTGTGAGGTGCAACCCATCCTTTGCCAGCAGTCCATCTTCCAGGAAGTGTAGCCCGTGGTCCCAGAATCCAAATCCCTCACGTCGGCTCCACCTTCGTAGCCAGTCATTCACTCGGAGTATTTTTCTTTCCCTTTCTATGCCTCTTCCAAGTACTGGAAGGATGGATGAGAAAACTATCTGGGCCCCGAAGTTCTTGAGTTCCCTTCCCAGCTCTTCAAAGTCTGCCGTGATTTCTTTGTAACTCCGCTTGGCAGTATCATTTGTACCCACGTGGAAGAGAAGAAAGGGGTATGTGTCGGTGGGCTGCATGAGCCTCGGCAGCTGCTCTGTCACATCCTTAATCCGTGCCCCAGGGAGACAGCACACCTGGCGAGTCCATGGGTCTTCGCGACATACTTTGGCTTCGATCCCCCGCAGGAGGGAGTCTCCCACTACGAGTACTCTTCTCTTCCTCTTGCTGTAGGCCTTGGTTTGATTGCCTCCACTTGACTGACCCTCAGCCTCTTGCTCGCTGTCACGTTGGGTGCCCGATAATCCGTCCTCTGCAGGCTGTCCTCTGCTCTCGTCCTCAAGTACATGGAAGCGGTTCCATAGCTCCACTGCTTCCACAGGCGCAGAGTGTCTTGTAGTTCTTCTGCTCCTAACAGTCACCCTTTTCCAGGGGATTCCCCCTGCGTTATTTTCCCTTGCCTCCGCAGTCTCCGACTCCGCCTCTTCCTGCCGTTGCCCTTCTGGCTCCTGTACTGTGCTTTGGTGCTGTAGATCCACCGTTCTGTCTAAGAACTCCTCACTTTCTCTTATGCTCCTGAGGGTTGACACTTGCTGCTCCAGTCCTCTGACCTTTTCTTCCAACAGCGTGACCAGCTTGCACTTGTTGCACGTGTAGGCCATGTCGATCTCCGGCAGGAAAACAAACATTGCACACCCCTTGCAGGTCAACACCACTGCTGAGTCCTTTCCTTCCATAGTGCTCTGTTTCTGTCTTCCCTGCCGAACTGCGCTGCCAAACTCCTGTTTGCTCTCCCTGTTCGCTCGCTCTGTTCGCTCGCTCTCTGGGAGCCTGCTTGCCTTTTCACAGTCCCAAAAACAGCTGGAGCCTCTCTCCTGTTGTGCTCCTGCTCAGCTGGGAGTCAGGAACAGAATGAGCTCCCAGGCCACGCCCTGCAATCAGCCCCACTTCCTGCAATCAATCAGCTGCAATCAGCCCCAGGTGGTTGCAGTCAGCAGGAGCTTCTGCTCAACAGAATGAGCTCTCAGGCCACGCCTTTCCCTTGCAGCACTTGTTGTTGTACTACTCCGCTGCCAAACTCCTGTTTGCTCTCCCTGTTCGCTCGCTCTGTTCGCTCGCTCTCTGGGAGCCTGCTTGCCTTTTCACAGTCCCAAAAACAGCTGGAGCCTCTCTCCTGTTGTGCTCCTGCTCATCTTTAGGAATGGGCTCAGTTGGTGCACTAGCCTCAGCTGTGCAAATGCACTCCTGGCCACTGACAAGACCTGGGCATCCAGGTTCAGGACCAAGTCCAACAGTATGGTACACCCAAACTGCAAGCCTGAATCTTCAGGCAGAGTGTAACCCCCATCCAGCACAGGTTGAATCTCTATTCCCTGATCTGCCTTTCGACTGACCGAAAGAACCTCTGTTTTTTTCTGGATTAATTTCTTCAATTCGTTTGCCCTCATCCAGTCCATTACCAACATCAGACACCAATTAGAACTAGAACAGCTTCCTTAGATTATTTAGATAGAAAGCAGAGATAGAGTTGGGTCTGTGTCATCAGCATACTGGTGGCACCAAACCCCAAAACTCTAGACAATCTCTCCCAGCGGTTTCATCTATATGTTAAATAGCATGGAACCCTGAGGGGCACTCTACAGGCCAACTGTGTTGAACAGGAATCCCCCAGCACCTCCTTCTGAGATGCCCCTCCAAGAAGGACCAGAGCCACTGTATAACAGTGCCTCCCAATCCCATCTCAGACAGATGCCTCAGAAGGATACCATGGTTGATGGTATTAAAAACTGCCTAAAGGTCCAGCAAAACTAACAGGGACATGCTACCCCTGTCCAGTTCCCAGTGTACATTGTCCACTGTGGACAATCCATCCAAGGCATCCACATCCACCAAGGCAACCAAAGCAGTCTCTGTCCCGTAACTAGGCCTGAAACCAGATTGAAATGGATCAAGATAATCTCTCTCATCCAGAAACCCCTGCATTGCATCGTGAGATCACTTGTAGGAGGAACTAGAAAGAAGCCCAACAGGGTTGGGTGTTGCCTGCCTGCAAAAGATCATGCCACAATAAACTCTTACGGTGTGGACATGTTTTTGTTATGATGATGTAATTAGTGGGAACTTGGGATCATCGCAGGTGTAGCAAGGGATGAAATGCCCCATGTGAAGCATTTATAGTAGCTCTTCATCTCTCTGGACATGAGAAGCCAGTCTGATTTCTCAGGCAGAAGCTGCAGGGTTAAAAAGACATGCAGTTCCAAGCCAGTAGCTTTGCCTATTGTTCTGCACATCCATAGTTAGTAAAGGGAGCTTCACCCCACTCTGCTGTGATGCTAAAGCTTTCCTGGAGAACATCCCCCAGCCCTTTGCTGGAACACTCTGTCCCACAATCACAAATGCAGTGTGTTTAAAACAAGGTCAAAAGCATTAATCAAATTGATTCGTCAAGTAATACATTCATCACGGATTTTGAAACAGGGGCTTTTGGTCAGAGCTGTCCAGATTGAAGGGCTGTTCAGAGCTGACTGTACATCTCCTGATTCGAGCAGTTCTTTCAAAGCGTGTATAATTTTCTGTATTAATTTAGCAGAACCAGAAGCATTGTGGTGTAGTGGTTAGAGCAGGGATGAGAAATGTGTGGCCCTCCAGATGTTGTTGGACTGCAATTCCCATCATCCCTCACCATTGGCTATGCTGGCTAGGGCTGCTGGGAGTTGCAGTCCAACAACATCTAGAGGGCCACACACGTTCCCCATCCTTGTGTTAGCGTGTTGACTAGGACTAGGGAGACCAGAGTTCAAAGCTCCACTTAGTCAGAAAGCTCATGGGGGTAACCTTGGGCCAGTCACTGCCTCTCAGCCTAATCTACCTCGCAGGGTTGTTGTGAACATAAAAATGGGAGGGGGTTGTGTTGGATGGGCTGTACCGGAAGAATGGTGAGGAGGAGGCTATTAAAGTTCAACTTTTGGACTGTGTGGTGAGCTTTCACACCGTCCAAAAGTCAGGATAATTTCTTATTGGAGCCATGCCAGGGCCTTACAAATAGCCTCAGCTTCTTAGGAAGAGCACCAGAGATAATTGCCTTAAAGCTGTTTTCCCGTTATATTCCTTACATAAGGGCTGCTTCTGCTGTGAGAAATGAAACTGTTTGTTTGTTTTACAGCTTCCCCCCTCCCTTGTCTCCCAGGAAAGGGAGTTAGCTTGTGGCTTATTCTCACAGCCTCTGAAACGGAGGGAGAGAGAAATCCATGGCAAGGGGTGTTGTCCTTTGGCTAGTGGTGAGAGTGTTGGACTGGGAGTCGGGAGATCCGGGTTCTAGTCCCCGCTCGGCCATAAAACTCACTGGGTGACTTTGGGCCAGTCACTGACTCTCAGCCTAACCTACCTCACAGGGGTGTTGTGAGGGTAAGATGGAGAGGAGGAGGATTATGTAAGCCGCCTTGTGTTCCTTTCAGGAAAAAAGGTGGGGTATAAATATAGTAAATAAATAAACAAGGAGTGTGCAGGTGTCTTAAGTACCTTAGTGCCCCAGGGCAAAGTCGGTCTATCAGGAAGCCCTGCAACATGGAGGGACGTTTGTGAGCTTTTCTTTTGCTTGTTTATTGATAATCTACATCCGTATTTCATCATGGCATTCAATAAACTGCATGCCATCTTTCACACAAGTGGTTTTATTTCTTCCTGATTATCCTTGATTCTAAAGTGAGGTGCCTTGGCTGGACCAGGCCCCTGGGGTAATACAGGGGGAACCATGAACACTTTGGAGAAAAGGCGGCATATAAATAAATAGGACGGTTGCAAGCTCAAGTCACTCACTTGTTTCAACAAATCAATGGAGTTTTAATCACGAATTAAAATGTCCCCCCCCCCCAATTAATTGATGGAGCCTATAATGAGCAAAGCTGGCAGGACCGGGGACTCGTCTCAGGCTGTAATGTTTAAAACTACATATATGCTCTGTCTCTTTTCTCTGAGCCATATTTGATGGAAATGAAACAAAACTTAAAGATGGCTATTTCTCCCAAGCTTGTATGCAATGCTAGCCCATAGTTGCGCAAGATGAAAAGACTCTAGTTCCCCTGTAATAATAAGAGCCGCAACCAACTTTAAGTAACAACACTCAGTTGAAATCTGTTTCCTTGCATCTTTGATCTTTTACAATACTGATGGGCCTTGAGCTTATTTATTCCTTACTATAATTTGGCAACCCTCGCTGATTAATGTAGGGATGAAAGTTGCAATCCTAAATGCACATACTAGGGAGTAAGCGCCATTGAATGCTTACCAAGTGGGTCTTGCAACAAAATGTTGCAGTGTGGGGTGCTCCTGTTTAGGTTTCCATCTAGCCAGCCAGCCATGCCCTCTTCCAGGATACTCCAATCCATTCCTCCCCCTCCCCTGCTTTTCTGATCTCCCCCCAAAACAACAACCAGTCAGCATTCTGTAGCCATTGAGCATGCTCAGTCCTCATTGGGCTGTTTTGGGGAGGGTTTGACAATTGGGCATTTATTTTCCTAAATATCTTTTGTACTTCTGCAAAACTTGGGATTCCCCCAAGCCTGCCAATACCTTCTGCGATGACAGGGCCCTTTACACTTTAGGACCAGGCACATAAACCCTTCTCAGACCAAGCATCAACACTTAAAAACCTGAGGGGAGGGTCAAATGAAACCTTTTCCCTACTAATGAGGGAAAAGATTAATACTGGATATTAAGGATCTATTTTTAAATTTATGATGCTGTGGGTACAAAGGTGTGTGCGTAGATTTGAAAGTAAAGCAGGTTAATAACGCCAAGCTGACACATAGGATTTGGGTAGCAAACAAAATAAAAATAAGTTCATTTTAATTCTCAACATCTTAGTTCCAGAAAATAACTTAAAACCTGCCTACCCCAAACACTTTATAATTAACCTAAGTCCTTACAATTCTAAATACTTTCACTCCTCATACAATCACTGATTCCTCTTAAAACTCCTGACAAGACACGAATAATCCAACTAACCTAACTCTCCAACACTCCCAACCCACTACAACCAGCACTCTACTTCTTAACTCCCTCTGACATCACTCAAACACTCCTTATATACTCCTCCCCCCACCCTTTCCAAGACATCACAAACCACACCCACTCGGTTCAACATTCTAGACACATTATTTTATTTTATTTATTTATTTATTTATTTTACTTATACCCCGCCTTTTTTCCTGCAAGGAACCCAAGGCGGCTTACATTATCCCCATCCTCCTCTCCATTTTATCCTCACAACAACCCTGTGAGGTAGGTTAGGCTGAGAGTCAGTGACTGGCCCAAAGTCACCCAGTGAGTTTCATGGCCGAGCGGGGACTAGAACCCGGATCTCTTGAGTCCCAGTCCAACACTCTCACCACTACGCCACACTGGCTCTACACCACACTGGCTCTACACCACTACGCCACATTAAACATACTAATGCAGACATACACCCGGGAACTGAATTGTGGGGTTATGCCACACCTTCCTCTTATTTTATTTATTTATTTATGTATTTAATACATTTTTATACCACCCAATAGCCGAAGCTCTCTGGGCAGTTTACAACAGTTAAAACCATAAAATGCAATAATTTTGACTGCATAAGGATTCATACTCAGTTCTCTATTAGTATATAGCATTTTCTTTTATGATCCTCAAAGATGCCCTTGAGGTTTTGCCCTCCCCCCAATCATGTTTATTTATATCAGCAATAGTGCAACTATATACATGTCTACTCAGAAGTAAGTCCTATTGAGTTCTCCCAGGTAAGTGTATATAGGATTGAAGCCTGGATAGATTGATCTTCTAAAAGCCTGGCATTTAATTTAAAAATATTTAATTGTTTGACGCACAGGCCTGATTAGTAGAAACATATCTCCATTAAGACCTTCTCTGCACTTCTTGACCCTTAACTCCATTACCATCTGGCTCTCCCTGGCACATCTTTAGTTCTCATTTTCCAAACTCTGACTTCCCCCACCCAACTCTGTACCTCTTTTGTCTGCAACAAGGGATCGCTTGGCTTCTAAATTCTGCCCAGCGTCTTGCACATTATTAACTCCATATAAATACAATCTGCTGAGATATACCACTACTGAAATGAAGAAATTAAAAGCAAGCCATTAACTAAAAGCAGTTTTAATCGATTTTGGCAACCCTTTCCATGATCTTAAGAGCTTGCATCGGCCCTGCCCAACCTGGTGCCTTCCAGATGTTTTGGACTACAACCCCCAACATCCCCAACCATTTGCCATGTTGGCTGGGGCTGATGGGAATTGTAGTCCAGAATGCCTGGAGAGGCCCAACTCGGGGAAGGCTGGCTTATGCGCCTAAAGCATCCTCATCTATCAGCTTTAAAAGCTGCTGAGTGCCGACAACAACTGCATGTTAATTGTGAGATGTGCAGAACGATTCTATGGTGGGTTGCAGGAGGAGATTCCACGGTGGAGCGGCTACCACATCCAAAACCTTGCCAGCTCACTACAACTGGGGCTGGAGTTGGTGGCAGGGGAGGCTTTTTAATTTTGTTTTTCTTCTGTTTCATCTTTTCCCTCCCTGCATCCCACTGACCACAATGGCAGAGAATTCACTCCAGGGCTGGCATGGTTTAGGGGCCGGCTGCGGTGTGCCAGGGGAATGGGGTGTGTGTGTGGCTTAGGATCCATGGCCTCCCCCGACATGTCACTGGAATGCCCAGTTTTGCCCCCACCACTTGCACTACAGCAACAGTGGGATGGGATATGCAGCACACGGTGGCCATCGCTACTACGGTAGATACTGTGATGGCCATGAATCTGGAGGGCTTTAAAAGGGGACTGGACAAATTCATGGAGGAGAAGGCTATCAAGGGATACTAGTCCTGATGGCTAAAGGCTACCTCCAGCATCAGAGGCAGTATGTCTATGTGCACCAGTTGCTGGGGAACATGGGCAGGAAGGTGCATTTGCACTCATGTCCTGCTTGCAGGTTTCCAGTGGCAGCAAGTTGGCCACTGTGTGAACAGAATGCTGGACTAGATGGACCCTTGGTCTGACCCAGCACAGCTCTTCTTATGTTCTTATGAATGTCCAGTTTTGTCCCCACCACTGGCAGAACACCGCCAGTGGGACAGCGGTGGAGCATTCCACCACCATACGGGGCGGGGCATCCAGCAGAAGGCACCCTGTCCTGCAAATGGGCTCTTCTCTCCACCTGCAGAATGCTACTTTGGCCACATCCTATGACTCACCCACCTGGGGAGTACAGGATTGCTCCGATGATGATGATCATGATCATGATCATGATAATATATTAATGTATTCATATTATTATTACATTAGAATTACATAATGTAATTATATAGTACATATTATTATTATGTTGTAATAAGCATTTATATGTTAGATTCCATTGTCTATATTTGGTATGTTTTCTTGTTTTTATATGGCTTATATTATCATTTTAATTCGTAAATCCCTTCAGTAATATGTTTTTAAAGTGGAAAAGTGGTATTAAAATGTTTTAAATAAATGCACATTTCTAGCATGTTCTGGAGAACATTCAGAGAATTTCCTATTCCATAAAAACGAAGGGCCAAGCTACACAATCCATTAAATGTATGATTGTGTTTAACTTGACTGGGTTTTTAAACACAACCATCCTCTGTAGGGGGGATCTGATCAGTACTGAGACTATGCTTGGCAGGAAGGGGGAGGGAGTTATCTGCTATTTGCATCGGCAGAATAACTCCCAGTGGTGCCAAGGTGTGTCTGCTTTCCTATGCAAAGGACCATGGTGGTGGTGGGGGAGATCAAACTCCAATCCTGATCTCACCCCCACCACAGCAGCTATCTTTGCTTAATAAACCAGTAATATGAAATGCAATGACAGAGCGACCCTGTGGGCCCTAGACAGTTTCTAGAGGGCCATACAATTTTTCAGAGTCCCAGTTCCCCGACATCGGAAAACAGCTCTGACGACGGAGCTGAGACTCCGCACTTGGAGCACCCTCCCCCGCCCTCCTTACAGCCAGTGCGGAAAGAACCACGCTGCGCTGGCTGCTTCTCCGAGGTCACAAAAGCGACCTCAGAGAAGGGGTTTAGGGGGCAGGGAGGAAACCAGCACCGCCAAGATATGAGGCATCCTGGCGGCACCTCAGCCTCCTTCCCTCCCCCTCCAAGGAGTGGCACCTCGCCTCCGCGCTCCTCCTACCCTACATAGGATGCCGAGTTTGGAGGGTTGCGGGAATCCCTGTAGGACTGCACCCTGACTCATTTAACACAATGTGCAGTTTGGCCCTTACACATTTTTTTTTTAAAGGCACTCCGTGATTGAAAACGACACACTTGCTTGCCTGAGGAAAGGGTTGGCTTATGCTGGCTCAGCTTGTCTGAGCATGGAAAGCTAAGCAGTATCAGGCCTGGTTGTTACTTGGATGGGAGACCCCTCCTCTAGTTTCCTGCATTGAGCAGGGGGTTGGACTCGATGGCCTTGTAGGCTCCTTCCAACTCTATATATGAAATCTATGAAATCTTTAGTGTATATATTTCTGGACACACTTGCTTGCCTGAGGAAAGGGTTAAATCTTCAGTGTATATATTTCTGGAGAACTGCTGTTAAAGAAAGGGCTTTGTTAGTAAAAATTAAAACAAATGATCCTGCTAGCTAGCACACGCTGGTTTCCGTAGTCTATGACATGTCATTGGAGCGAATTTACCCTCTCTGTGCCTTCCCGATCACTACCCACCCTTGGCAGGTGATGATCGGAAAATCTAGCCGTCTTTCTTGGCAATGAAGGCTTCAGCCCTGCTGAGCTTTAAAATATTCTGCCAGATGGGATGCCTTCAGCTACGGGGCTGGGTTTCTTCATGTTCAGCGGTACATGGCGTACTGCAGATCTGTATGCCGAGCTAATTTCTGTGCAGGCAGGAACACTGCTCGCTTATGCAAATGTACACAGCCAACCCCTGGAAAATGAAAATCTAGTTTGAAAGGTTTATGTAGCAATCCGCTTAGGTGTGGTATGTGTTACACTAATTTAAAATACATCCACAAAGGAATATTTTGGGTCCTTAAGCCATTGGTGTTGATGCAGATCTAATGCTGCCATTTCCTGTGTGGCTTAATATCATACTGAGTAACATGATGACTTCTGTATATTATCTCCACTATCAGAGGCAGTGTGCCTCTGTTTACCGGTTGCTGGGGAACATCAGCATGAGAGTGCTGTTCCACTCATGTCCTACTTGTGGGCTTCCCACAGGCAGCTGGATGGCCCACTGTGCTGTGCAAACAGGATGCTGGACAAGATACTATGCCTTTGGTCTGATTCTGCACATAATGGTAAACAAACCACAAACAAAGGTTCCCTGGTTTGCTTACCTGCTCCTGCTGGCAAGAGGAGTCATCATGTGGGAGAGACTGAGTAGCATCAAGCACCAACACGCTTGTTTATGGTAAGCCAGAATTCTCAGGAATTCTGGAACACGTTGGTACTGGGCCACTGTGTAAGAATCAAATTCTGCTGGATAGAGGTGAAGCAATTCAATTCTCCTCAAAAGTAACATGTTTTGTTTTGAAGCATTAAACACATGGATGGTTGTATATGCGGGGAGGGGAAGTCTGTATGTATGGGGAGTATGTGTGTGCACCCATGTGCAGCCCCAGGCTCACATTCAACACTGGATATGGCCTTTGGGAGCAAAAAGGTTGCGCACCTCTGATATAAATGATGCATAAGCTTTCTGAAGTCATTTTGCCAAATTTCACTGATTAGTTTTTCCCAAATCACCCACCCCACGAAGCCCTGATTGTCAATCATAAGCCAGGGTATTTAACAGGGATGGGGAAGGGGATGGAGGAGGAATCAAATAAACATTCAAATGAATAACGATTCTAAACCAGGGGCAGCCCTCCACATATTTTGGCCTATGACTCCCACCTGCCTTAGCATGGTCAATGATGAGGGATGCTGGGAGTTGTAGGACAAAACATCTGTAGGGCCATAAACAATAATATGGAGGGAAATGTAGGTTGTTGTGTGTGTGGGGGGGGGGTTTAAGACATGTCCCCAGCTGAGCAATTTGGGGCTGAGAGGTAACTGTAGGCCTCAGTTATTGACAGTTGGTAATGGAACCACTGCTGACTGGGGGAGGGGCAGAATGCTGCTGCCACTGCTGCTGGTCTTTTCTCAGCTTCCTCGGGACCCCTCTTTTCTGTTTCTGTCTCTCCCTCTTCACGGTTTCCTCGGAGCCTTTCTTCCCAATCTCTGCCCCGCACTTTTCCCTCTCTCTTCAGTCTCCTCGGAGTCTACCCTTCTACCACAGCTCCTCATGGTCAAAGCCCCAAGCATTCCCCCAGAGGGCTGCACTGTTGCACTGCATAGGGTCACATTTGCTTAATATAAGTTATAGACCAACCTTGACACCGCATGCCTTCAACCTCAGGCTATTCTTTATATAACGAGACTCCTTCTTCATTTTGGTTTACAGAATAACCATCATGGGAAAGTACCGGGCAAGCTGCTGGATAGCAATTCTCTTTCTCCTGCTTCTGGCTGAGGTCTCTCTTTCCAAAAAGAAGCCCAAACCCAGTGGTGGTGGCTGGAATACCGGGGGCCAACGTCAGCCTGGCTATCCACAAAACCCTGGCTATCCACAAAACCCTGCCTACCCCCCACGCCCAGGCTACCCTCAACAAAATCCTGGTTACCCACATAATCCTGGCTACCCTCAACAACCTGGTTATCCACCACGCAACCCTGGTTACCCTCAACAACCTGGCTATCCGCAGCGCAACCCTGGTTACCCACAACAACCTGGCTATGGGGGAGGCTACGGAGGAGGCGGTCAATATGGTAACAAGCCGTGGAAGCCTAAGCCACCCAAGACCAAACTGAAGCATGTGGCAGGAGCAGCTCTTGGGGGAGCCGCAGTGGGAGCCCTCGGTGGCTACCTCATAGGCAGCGCCATGTCCAATATGAACTTTGGTTTCCCCAACCGCGATGAGGAACGGTGGTGGCACGAAAACCGCAATCGGTATTCTGACCAAGTTTACTACCCAAAGTATGACCAGACTGTTTCAAAGGACGTCTTTGTGAGAGATTGCACAAATGTCACAGTGACAGAGTACATCGAGCCCAGCGGGAACAAAACGGCAGACGAAATGGAAACCAAGGTGGTGACGCGAGTGGTACACCAAATGTGCACAGAGCAGTACCGGTTGATGTCAGGTGTTGCTGTTCTTCTCGCCAACCCTTCCGTGTTTTTGATCATCACATTGGTCATGTGTTTCCTGATACACTGAGGTTACACTCTTTAAGCGTCCACCTTGTTGTTGATCTAGCAAAGTCGAGAAGGGATGTGATCTGTATGAAGCAACAGACTTGAGGGAGAATACATTCTTGCATATGCACCTCTTTGGTGGAGTGGCTTTAAGAGCTGTTACATCTGCTAAATATTAATCAACATACAGGCTTCCACCAAGCACGCTTACTCCTTTTGCGGTCATCTTTGATTCTATTTTTAGTGGTACAACAAAATAATTTGTAGAGAAATCAGACAAGGGATAGTTTTTTTATGAAGGGTGCTGAGAAACCTAACCATGGCTCAGATCCCATCTTTCTTCATAGATAGTCGAGCTAATTTAAACAAAATATGCCTGCAAACATCATGACCACGTGGAAAACCATGTCTTTTACCAGCTTACCCCCATTACATTGGCTCCTTAAAGAAAACTTATTAGGAAGGGTTTCTTTTAAATGCACTAAGCCATTCATATTATACAAAAGGCTGGCTTTGAGAGAAAGGATTCCCAGTTGTTACATGATTCCTGACATAATGGAATGTGTGTATGGGGGAGTGGGGCAGATAGGACACTCAAGTGATTCTGGGCATGCTTCCTGTTCTCCACAATGAAGTCCAATGTGAAATCTCCACACCCACCCCTGCAGGTAGGCTAAGTAGCACCACATTGGGAATATCCCCACATCTCCCCATGGAGATGTATCACCACATCTCCCCATGGAAAAGGAAGAGATACATAAAAGTTCCACCTTGGGCATTGCTAAGAAGTGCAGAGAACCCTTTTCATGTTGTAAGTTGCCTTGAGAGTGTAGTTGAGGCCTAGAAAGAAAGAGAAAGGTGAAAGTTCCCTCCCATATTACACAAAGTGTGAAGTGTCTCTGATGCCTCTAATTTGGTAAAATCCCAGGGGCACATTAGCCCAAAACCAAGAAGACAAATAGCTGTTGGCTGGAATTTCAACAAGCAGAAGGCATTTCTACAAAGAAGTATCCTGCACTCCTGATTTAGTGCAAGTGGGGCGGCCATGTTTAGAGATATGGATCCTTGTGGGCTGTTTTGCACATGCCATGGACCTGATGGTGATCAGGTGGCCTAGAACAGCCTCCATGAGATCCATACAGATTTACTTATAAAAGTATTTATTAACCACCTTCTTAAGTTCTTAGGTTAACATGCCCTACTGTTTGATCCCTTGTAGCTTGAGCTTCTTGTAGGCTGTTGTCTATATAGTTATAAGCCTGCTTGCCTATGGACCACAATGGTTGTCAACACAAGTTCATGCTGCAGTGAATCAGTTTGCCTCTACAGTTGTACAGCACTTTTGTTCCTGTTTGTTGAGCAGAGTTGGTCTTGTGTTGGGGGAAATTCTCTTGGTCCAGTGAAATCTTCCGTTGCTTGCCGTTGACAACACCCCCAAATCTCTTGTCTCCTTTTGGTGAAGAGGAGCTTGAATGAAATATCTCTCTCGTGGAGAAATATTTTATTAATACTGGAATCAACTGAGGAGAGGCGGGTCTGTGGATAAGTTATTAGCAGTCACAATAGCACATAAGATTTCATAGACTACAAAAGTATTCCTGTTTACTAGCACGTGGTAATATGGAATATGCATGGCATATTTCTGATTTCATACATGAGTGGACCTTTACTCAGGAAGGCTTCTCTGTTTTATCCCGCAAAATTCTCACATGTCACTGCCTGATGACTTTATTAGAAACTGCGTATATTTGCATGAGAGCAGAATTCCAGCTCATTGACTGTTGGGAACTTATATGTGAACTTACATTAAGAGTTCAGCCACAACCATTGAGCTTCTGCAACTGGTAGCACCAGGCTGATCTTCTCAGGTTATGAAATTAATAGGGATTTGTCATATTGACCCTGTTGAACTTTGCAACCAACTTTAAGGGTCAACTGCAGGTACCATAGGCATTCCAAAGTTTGCATCTATGGGTAAGTGTTTTGTGTGAACTCAAAGCACGCAAATGTGACTCACAAAGGGCTCAAACAGACATTACTTTAAGGGTTTCTCTACACAAGGCATTTATTGTGCGCTCATGATTCCTCACTCATGGTAGTTTGCGGGTGTTTTACAAGATGACGTCATCATCCTCCAGGGCCTCTCCCGTGCTTTGCAACCATTTCTGCAGCTTTTTTTTTTTAATTGATTGATTGATTGAGGGAAGTCTGGTATTATCTGGAAATTGTGCTATGAGAAGCTTGTATATTTTCGCAATTCAGCTAAACCACAGCACCACCTTGTGGTTGCGCAATGAAACATATAGAAAGGCAGAGAAAGAAAAACCTCAGGGGGAAAAATACGTGTAAAGGAGCACATCTTAACCCTGCAAAGAATCCAGAAGCAGAAGCCTCGGGAAAGTGGCAGGTTAAAAGCCTCATGTAGAGAACCCCTAAATCAATATCTAGCAGCTATGCTTTTTCATTTTTACAACAAGTCTTGTGAAATTCAAAACAGGCTCTGGATTTGTTGGAGAATCAAATTGTGTGCCAATAATTCACAGAACATTTATGCAGGAAAGAGAATTGACTCCGATGTTGTCAAAACTAATGTCTAAATTGAACTTATCAGTGCTGTCCTACAGGCAGTTATACAGAATGGAGCGATCCCTTTGTCAGTCAGTCAGTCAATTTATTATGGTCGTAGACCAGCAGGAATGCAAGTAAAACAACAGATTAAAATAGCTATTAAAATACTACTAATAAAGAACAATTAAAACACAATTAAATAGCTATTAAAACAATCAAAACACAATTACAATACACAGAACAACAGATTACAATAGCTATTAAAATTGAAAAAACACAATTACAATATTTATAAAATATTTATAAAAACAATCCAATTTGAGCAGGAAAACAAGTTGCATATCTAAAATACGAAATGTCATAAACAACAATAATATAGTCTCTTTCAGAAGCATGCTATCCTTGATTTATCATCATTCTTCTACAGCGGGTAGCAGATGCACCAAAGTGTGCAGTGACTTGGGGATTCCAATCTTTAATTTAAATAGAATGCGTCAGATCTTCCTGGGGTTTTTTTTGAAAGAATAGGAGTAATAAAATCTCTTCGGAGGTCACAATAAAAAGAACAGTGAAATAATACGTGAGCTTCCGTTTCCACTCTTCCCATATTGCCTGGTCATAGCCGCTCTTGAACGGGAACCTTACTATATCTGCCTTCCCAGAGGGCAGAAGGTAAGACATTTAATCTAGTTAGCATAAAGGCTCTCCTATATTTGGGAATTAACAGATTTGACATATAATTTGACATTTTAAATGCTCCTACATAGTCCTGATAATTGGGGTAATGGTCAATCAATCTCAAGTGGTTTGGGGATTCAATATCTCTAATACGCTGTATAATGGTTGCTTTAGCTTTAGTATACGGCCTACCCAACATTTGTAAGGCATCAGCCGAAAAGCCTAAGTACTGTAGTTTTGCCGTCAATGACCTTTTCCATTTAGATTGGAATGTATCAATCAAAGTCAACGGGGCAAGGCCTACAGGACAGAACATCATCTTTAGCCATAAATTCATCTTAATGCGATCCCTTTGTCTTCAACCGGGATCAAGAGTGAGCAGGTCATGGACTGATGCTTAACTGCTTTGGGGGTGATAGCTTGAGCAATGTGAGTCACAGTCCTAAACATATTTACACAAATCTCACTGAGTTCGTGGGACTTGTTGCTTCCGAGTAAGCATGCATAGGACTGAGGCCTTATTCTATGAGTCTGTGTGAAGGGCTAATGCTTGGCAGTTGGCATCAGGGTAAGGCGGGAATGAGATAGGATTGCTCTCTATGTTGCCTTGCCACACACATCCTGCTCCTTCCACATGCTCTCTATGCCCATGTCTAATTTGTGCAAGGCCCTTCGTATTTTCAGAGTTGCTATACTAGTGTGCAAGAGCCTAAGCATGATGATTCACCAATGCCACACTGCTGACTGCAATGCTCTGCTGGTTAATAGAGCTTGTGTGCTTGGTTTTCTCCATTTAATTTTATACAGCCAGATTGGGTTCTTAGGAGCACATCAGTATTTATGCATTTTAGCAATTTAGCTGGTTGTGAGGATGCCATATTTAACCTTAAGACAGACACTCAAATTGAAGAATACATTTTGGATTGTACTAATTCTGTCTGTCCTACCATTTATGGCCTGTAGCATTCATAATGGGTATTTCTTTTTTGCTATTGTGTATTTCAACTGACCTGCTGATGACATTGTGTTTGTATGAGAGTATAGATTTTTAAGTGTAGTCAAAATGGAAAGAGTATGCAATTATCCTTCTGAATATATCTAATATATGCTGTATGTACGTTTTGCTAGATGATTCTTGTACAGACCCATCTTTAAATATTGATGCTTTGGTACAACTGGAAGACCGCATACAGTGGGGGGAAATGGAGGACTTTGAAGTGACACATGTTGTGAGGACATTTTTGTAACTTTGTAATTTTGCATGTGTTTAATTTTTATTTTCAGATGCTTTTTTAAATAAGTGTTTAGTAAAAAAAAATAAAACATGGCAAATAGACATGTGTCTGTGTTGGGTTTGTTTTTAACATTGTAACTTTGTTTTGTACACACACTCAAATATACACACAATGAGTATGTGTTTTCTCAGAGACCAGGTGTTATAGTACAGGGCAGAGCACATACTTTGTGTGCACATGATACCAGGTTCAGTACCTCGGCTCTTCAGTTAAAGGCAGTGGATCCCATCCCCAAAATAGGTTCAGCACCACGGATAGCTCCTTTAAAGTTCAGACTGAAACCAGGAGTGGATATACCGCCACACTGACATTGGAGCCACCAGCTTCCACTGGTTAAAGGTGAAGAGTTAGGCATAAGATCTTGAAGCAGGCCTGGCATCAGCAACTGGCCCCCCAGGGCACAATCCTATGGGCATGTCCATAACCCCCCGAAGTCGGAAGATTATGGACATCCTATGCAGGGCAGAAGGAGCACAGAGGCGAAGGTTGCCTCTGCATTCACCCCGCTCTGCAAAACAGCTCGACGGCTGATTTTGACTATCTAACTGCAGCACTTTAGAGCAGGAGGGAAGGAGGCTGAGGCACCTCCAGGATACCTTGTATTTTGGAGACACCGGTCTCCCCTCCCCCCCAGAATGCCCCCTAAACCCCTTCTCCGACGTTGCTTTTGAGACCTTGGAGAAGCGGCCAGTGCAGTTCTTTCTCTCCACGCCAGCTGCAGGGATGGGGAAGGGCTCTCCAAGCACTGAGTCCCAGCTCCAACGTGGGAGCAGTTTTCCAGTGTCAGAGCTGGGATTCTGAAAAATCCCATGACCCTCTAGACCAGGGCTCTCCAACCTTGGGTCCCCAGATGTTGCTGGCCTACAGCTCCCAGCATACCCAGCCAGCATGGCTAATGGCAAGGGATTCTGGGAGCTGTAGTCCAGCAACATCTGGCAACATCTGACAATGGCCTGGAAGATGCCTGACAATCTGCAAAACACAGAACAGATTTAACAAAATCCATACATCCCTAGTCTGACTCAGTATGAGGCAATTGGTGTACGCTGGCTCAGTTTGTCTGAGTGTGGAAAGCTATGCAGGTTCAAGCCTGGTTATTACTTGGATGGGAGACCCCTCCTCTAGTTTCCTGCATTGAGCAGGGGGTTGGACTCAATAGCCTTGTAGGCTCCTTCCAACTCTATGAACTATGAAATTTCATTGGTTGGTTGGTTACCTTTATATCCCACCTTTCCTCCAAGGAGCCCAAGGCAGCAGTCATGATCCTCCCCCTTTCCATTTTACCCTCACAACAACCCTGTGAGGTAGGTTAGGATGAGAGTCAATGACTGTTGGCACAACACACTAAGCCACGGTGGCTACAGTAAACCCTACTACAAGCCATGGTTCCATGGCTTGTTCTAGGGTTTACTGTAGCCACGATTGCTTAGCATGTTGTGCGAACCCAGCCAGTGACTGGCCCAAAGACATCTAGTGATCTTCATCATGGTTGAGTGGAGACTAAAACCCAGGTCTCCTGAGTGCCAGTCCAACACTCTAACCACCACACCACACTGGCTATGTTCACAAGCATGACTGTCCATCTTTTCTCCAGCAGTAGTCTCCAGCAAACCAGTGACTAAAAAGAATATGCTATGCCGCCTCATAGAAAGTATTTATCTTGATAAGAAAATCATGTGCAAGCTTTTGGGTTTTCCAGAACTCTTCATCAGTCTCGATGGGAAACAAAGCAAGGGCAGGGGGGAGTCTAGTGACTCCTATTTCGGTGGGGCTTCTTTCCATTGCAGGTTTTGCAGGCCTTCTTTGGAGCTTTACAGGAGCTATCTGTGGTGCTGAACGCCATCCCCAAAATAGGTTCACCACCATGGATAGCTCCCATGAAGCTCCAAATAAAAGCCGCAAAACCTGCAATGGAAAAGGAGCCCCACCGAAACAGGAGTCACCAGTGACTCCCCTGAAGGTGGGTGGAGGGGGGGGGGAATGGTGGCTGATCTTGAAACCGTGGAGTCTGCGTTTAGTCACACAGCCTTAGCATGGAATGTGGGAGGAGGCTGCAGTGCAGACCTTCAAACTAGGCGCAACTTGAGCCCTATTCAGGCATTGGATGAACCACGAACCATGTTGTTTATGTTGTGATATGTATCACATTGACCAGCTGTAGCACAGTGTTTACACATGGAAAGGAACAGAATGGCTGTAAACAAGTGTGTTATGTCTTTCTACTTTCCCGTGTTCTTTCTCATGGGAAAGCTAGGCCCTGGGAACATTATGAGCTAGTCACATGGTTTGTATGTTCTGATGACGTGCTAACTTGTTTTTTCTGTCTGAAGCCATTTTAGAGAAGAGCAGGACTGCTTTCTCTATTCCTTCTCTCTTCTGGCTATTGCTTGCTGGACTTTGCAACAATGTAACGTCTTTGCTAAAGTGGAGTGAAGCTCAACCTACTCCACTGGAAATAGTGCTTGCTATGCATTGTACTCTGCTGCACATGGACTGTAACTAGGAAATGTATACTCTGTAGAATATTACTTGCTAAGTAAATAAACAGGTAGAAATAGGCCTGTGGTGTTACAGAGTGTTTCCTTGCCACTTGGATTAGTCTGCAAACCGGGGAAGCTAGAAGCTGGAGTCGGATTACAGGCAAGCTGGCTGGCAGCTTCAAACCGACACGCTGCACACTGCGCAGAGGGGGGTGAGATCTGGAAGATCTGTGTGTGGAATAATGGGCCTCTATGCACAGACAGGATTATAAATCTCCCATCCAGCATACGCGGGGCTCTGCTGTCACTCACGCGCCATCAGTTTAGACATGCAAGGAGCGCTCCCTCTTGTTCATCACCCTGTATTGGGGGGGGGGGGGACTGTCTGAAGTAGAGAATCTCCTTCCTCTGGATAATCAATGTTCTGGAGCGTGAGGAAGGCCCTCCACAGACAGAAGAGGCTCTCTTCTTCACAAAGCTGCCTTCCATGCAGTCTGCCCGAGGAGAGCAAGAACAGAGGGGGCAGCACTAGGGCACTCCCCCTCCTCACGTTTTTTAAATGTCGAATGCCTGAAAAAGGCCTTAAGTGCTGTGGTGGTTTCAGGTTACATGTAGAACTGTTCCCAGAACTTGAATGTTTTTGTAATCTCCTCTCACATTCCCTCTTAAGGCTGTAACTAAATGCAGATCCCATGGCTTCAACATCGGCCACCTTTTTTCCTCCCCCACTCCCCTGGCTTTGGGAAAACTCAAAAACATACATGCTATTTGCGTTGGCCTGATGAAGGTTTTGACCTAACACGGATTTTGGACTTTTCTTATGACTAACGCTTTTTTTTAAAGTACGTTTGTTTTTTATTTATTTAACGACATTTATACCCCGACTTTCCATTATTTATGTCCAATGCAGCTATTTTAATTAAGGGCCAAAATCTTGCCCGAGTGCAGTGCACTCAGGCAGAATAATATGTCTTTAACCTTCTTATTGGCAGTAAGTAGCATTCTTTCTCTTTCTAAGCCTTTGTGCTCATTCTAAGACCGTGTTCTCCAACCTTGGGTCCCCAGATGTTTTTGGCCTACAATTTCCAGCATGCCACAGCCAGCTATGCTGGGAGTTGTAGGCCAAAAACATCTGGGGACCCAAGGTTGGAGAACACTGTTCTAAGACAAAACAGCAGGTGTAATAGCAGACTGAACAAGGCACACAGGTCACTGTCACAGTCCTCCACACTATAGTAAGATGTACTATATTTCTATTTAAATTATAAAAATCATTTATAAATTTGCATCGATACGTATAAATTAGCATAGGCAGATTTGATGTCAATTGGTGTCTTCTTTTATTCCTCTTTTTTGGTGATGCATTTCCTCTTTGGGGTGGTTCATAAGCGGTCACCCTACTCTGAAATATAGAGCTGGTCAGGCTAGATGACTCAAATTTCCCTCTCTGGCTAATTTCCAGGACAGCACCAAAAGTAAGACAAACTCACATTGCTGGGATGTTAAGCAAGCCGTGGCTTTATTTCGGGCTTTTTGCAGAAAGTTAAAGGAGGGTGTGTCAAACAGCCATAACAAATATGCAGTAACAAATTCTGCCCTGGTTCTCTGGACGGTATCGGCACCATCTTGACCCTCTGAACTTTTGCTCCACCTGAACATATTGTCTGTGTTCGGATGTAACAGTAAGCCAGAATTCTGGCCTTTTATTCATGAGCAATGCGCTCAGGCACACACTGATTGGTCACCCCACATGGCTTCTTCCACCAGCGGAGCAGGTCAATTAACCAGAAACTAATGAGAAAACAGAAACTTTCTATTCCATCTGAACCTGGTCTCCTGGTTTGTGGCTTGCCTAACAAAACACTGTCTGAAGCCAGGCTTTGAAGTTAGTTTCTGGTTCCTGGTTTGTTTGGGGAGTGACAAGCCAGAGTGCGGGTTTGGATGTAACAAGAAACTTTTGCTACCTCATTAGCTTCCACATATTGAGCTGCTTAAGTCCTTCCGGGGAACACAGACGCACCCACTCTGGTTCGGCCTGCCGATTCAAGTGCTGTGGTATCTGAATTCAAACCCAGCCTTCCATTTTTCTTTCCATCCCACACTGTACCCAGACCCATGATGTGACGAACACAAAACAGTGCAGCAAGAAAGAAAACATTAACAGCAGAAGCAGTGAGAACTGAACCACCACCACACCAAGGGCATTTGGCAAATTTGAAGAGGTGAGGGAAGGCAAAACAAGCTGACACCACATCAAGGAGCCAATTGTGGCTGCCAGTATTTTTTTTTATCTTTTTGCCAGTACTGGAAGTATGAAAACATGAAAAATGTGTGTCTCACACCCAAAAAATGGAGGACAAAAGCACTGCCACATCTCTGGAAATGTATTACCGTACAACCCCAATCCTTTGTATCTTTACTTGGACATAGGTCTACCATGTTTAGTGAGGTAAATTGCCCCCAGGGAAATGTGCATTTGATTTCAACCTTACAGAGCAATCCTGTGCATGTCTGCTGAGACATAAGTCCCGCTGAGTACAATGCTATGTACATGTACATCCATGGGAGTAAGCCCCATTGAACATACTGGAACTTACTTCCAAGTAAACATGCATCGGTCTCTGCCAGCTCAATCCTATAGATGTCAACTCAGAAGTCCTATTGAGTTCGATGGGACTCACCTCCCAAGTCAATGTGTACAGGACTGCAGCCTGAGTGTCTCAGGGCCAACCCAGACACGATAGGGGAGATCTAGGATCAGGATCATCCACAGGTTTTGTCAGATGGGTGGACAGATAGATAAGATGGACAGATATAGCTGCCCCCTTCAGGTGTTCAGCATGAGTTTAAGTTAGGAACTTAGGAAGCAGCTTATACTGAGTCAGGCCCTTGGCCTATCTAGCCCAGTACTGTCGACCCTGACTGGCAGAGGTACTCCAGGGTTTCAGGCAGTTTTCCTGCCCTACCTGGAGATGCCGGGGATTGAACCTGGGACCTTCTGCATGCAAAGCAGGTGCTCTTCCATACAAGGAGGGGGAGCCCTCCATGTGGAGGGTGACTGCATGCAGGGAAAAGCCTCCTCTATCCATAGAGGCTTTCCCTGCAGTTTAGAACCAGGGGGAGAGCCTCAACAGACAGGCCTTCCCCTGCATAGACAGGGCTAGAGAGGAGGCTTTCCTCGGCAGTCATCCTCCACATGTAGAGGGCAACAGAAAGGGTCAGGGCTAGTGTGCTCATCCCCATTTCCCCTCTTCGCCCGTAGAACTGAGAGAGAGAGAGAGAGAGAGAGAGAGAGAGAGAGAGAGAGATTAGCTACCCCTTGCAAATGTTTGAAAACCAGGAATATGGCACTATGGGATGGGGAGGTCAATCCCTTCCTACCATGCCATTTCCCTGACTTAAATCCCATCCACCATCAATGCTGCTATTAGACTGGGGGTGGGGCAGAAAAAGACATAACTGTATGTTTTCCCTTGTGGAGCAAGTAACTTCTGGGGAGGGGTGGGGGCTTAGATTGGGGAAATGGCATGGGGGAAAGGGTTAACCCTCTCCTCTAGTGACAAAGACTCAAGCAAATCCATCTTCCCATCCACTAGAAGGCTAGTTCTAACCTTTAAAAGGGGAGGGGGGAGATAATTATGGTTTGGTCTTTATTCATGCAAAATATGTCTCATTCTAGGAGGAAGAGGAGGAGGAGGAGGAGGAGGAGCAGGAGTGGTAGTGCTGGAGAAGGCTATTCACTGATTGATGCTTTATGCCCACCTCCTGTTGCTTACCTATGCTCCCAGTCTGCCCATCTTTCTTTTGCACCTCTGTTTATATGGCTTAAGACATGGAAATCACAGAAGACAGATACAATTGTTTAAGTTTCTTTCAGTTTCAGTTTACACTCAGGAAAACAAGCTGTCCTTACAATGAGTTGTTGTTGTTTGATGATGATGATGATGATGATGATGATGATGATGATTTTACCCTCCTGAAAATATATTTTTTTAAAAGAACCAGGCAGTTTTAAACCAAGGAAAGACACTTTTTTTACAGCCGTTGCTTTCGCTGGGGTTAGCTAGGCCCAGAAAAGAAAACCCCATCCTGCCCCGCACAGGAACTTGGATCGTCACATTCTGTCGGACACAGGTAGTGCCACAACCAGGAGGTGCAGCAGCGACATGCCTCCGCAGCGTTTTCTCAAAACCTAACGGGCTTTGACTCAACAAGACATAAAGTGCTGTGTGTGTTCTTAAAGGGCAAAAAGGAGCCTGTTCGGGGGGGGGGGGAATTATGGGCCACAGGGAACCGGTTTATTATCGATTGGCCAAAGCCTATGAAAACGGATCATGCCATTTGTAGGGCACATTCAGGTAAAGATTTGTATGGCTCTGGTGTTGGCTGTTTTCGTGCGTCCGATCCCCGTGAGCCTCGTGGCACATGCAACGCACACAATGTTTCCCACCTCTCTGCTCAGCAGCCACATTTGTGAAGGCACAAAAATGGGAGTGCAGCATACCCTGCGGTGGACAGATGTTTTCCCCACCCCCACCCCAAAATCTAATCACTTTTTGCCCGTTTTCACTAAACTAATGGAACTGTGCTCCTTGAATTTTATCAAACAAGGAGCACCCTACAGGCTTCACGCACTATGTAATGCGAGGGGGGTGGCTTGCACTTCTGCTTCTGTGTTTGTTTGCTTAATATCCTGCTATTGTTTCTTTTCTTTTCTTTGCATAAACCAGTTTACAAGGCAGCTTACAACAACAGAAAAAAAATGTTCTCTGCACTTCTTAGTAATGCCCCTAGTGCAACTTTCACATCTCTCTTTCCCCGCTGTAGTGAGATGCGTATGCTCCAAGCATGGAGCTAGCTTGCACAACTCTCTGCAGAGGACCGCGCATGAAAGTTTCACATTGCGGTGCAACAGGAAGCATGAGACACTTGCATTTTCTCTCCCCCACCCCTCACATTGCATAACATCGGAAGTCAATCTCAGTAAAGCAAGGTAAAAATTTGAAATCTTTCGTCCAAACCAGCTCTCTGAATCATGCAAAATGGCATATTGCATGATAAAACGTGCTCTTAAAGCGAATCAGGTTCCACCAAAGGGTCTATGGAATGCGAATTGGTTGGCAAAGGTTTTGGAATTGGGTTTTCCCAAAGGAATTGGTTTTCCAGTGTTTCCACTACGTTTTCATGCTTATGTTCTGTTAAATTAGGCACGGCGAGCTATGAATACGGAGATTGTTTGGATTCGTGTTGGTTTGCTCCAGTCACTACAAAAGTGGCCTTTTCCCCTACAGACTATGTTGAAACAGCGGGCAGCCTGAAAGATAGTTCTAAAGGAGTACGTGTGCACGGCAGCCTGGATTAATTCATACTTAGCACACGGAACCGCTCTTAAAGACGCTCCACCAAAGAGAGAGAGAGATGCAGAAGAAAGAATGTATTCTCAACAAATCTGTTGCTTTATATAGATCTCATTCCTTCTGGACATTTGCGAAGTCAACAACAAAATGGAGCACAGCTTCAGTGTATCAGGAAACATGTGAACAACATGAGGAACAAAAGCACAGAAGGACTGGAGAGATGTAGAGCATTAACCACATTAAAATAAAAATGCATATTAGACACGGCACTACTGCGCTGGTAGCCACCACTGGCCCCTGCCACAGTGCCTGCGATGGCTGCTCCTGCCACATGCTTCATCCCAAATTTGGCTGGTGTGGTAGGCTCCTCTGGTTTATTATTAGAATTGGCAAAGCTGCCTCTTTCTGTGAGGCTAAAGTAGTTCTGGTACAGCTCAGTGCACATGTTATGTACTACTCGTGTCCCGACCCCGGCTTCCATCTCATCCACTGTTTGGTTCCCGCCGGGCTTGATGTACTCTCGCACTGTGACATTCACACAGTCGCTCACAAAATCGTCCTTTGAGAGGGGCTGGCTGTAGTTTGGGCTGTAGACCTGGTGGGTAAAACGATGGCTGTTTTCCTTCCACCACCGTTCCTCGTCGCTGCCGTTAAATGGGAACTGCATCTTAGACAAGGGGCTGCCTAAGAGGTAGCCGCCACCGTATGCCGCTGCGATTCCAGTGACCTCTTCTCCTGCCGCGTGCTTCATCCCGGGTTCGGTTGGCTTAGGCCCCTCTGGGTTACTCTCATGATGGCCCAAGCTGCCTCCATCTGCATGGCTTGAGAAGCTGCGATACTGCTCTATGCACATCTCACGTACCACTCGTCTCACGACCCGGGTCTCCATCTCATCTGCCGTTTCGTTCCCGCTGGGCTCGGTGAACTCTCTCACGGTGATGTTCCAACAGTCTCTCACAAAGACATCCTCCGGAACGGGCTGCTCATATTTTGGGTAGTAAACTCGATCGGAATAACGGTCGCGGTTTTCATACCACCACCGTTCCTCGTCACGGTTGTTAAAATGAAAATGCGTGTTGGACATTGCGCGGCTTAAGAGGAAGCCACCGGCGGCGCCCACCACAGCACCTGCGACTGCTGCTCCGGCCATATGCTTCATCTTGGTCTTGGGTGGCTTTGGCTTCCAAGGCTTGGTATCATATTTGCCCCAGCTAGGGTTCTGTGGGTAACTGGGATTGCGTTGCGGATAGCCAGGGTTTTGTGGGTAGCCAGGATGTTGTGCCGGGTAGGCTGGATTATGTGGGTAGGCAGGATTTTGTGCTGGATAGGCAGGATTGTGTGCCGGGTTGACAGGATTATGTGGGTAGGCAGGATTTTGTGGGGGATGAGCAGGGTTGTATGGCGGGGGGTTGCCAGGATTATGCGGGGGGTAGGCAGGGTTTTGTGGGGGATGAGCGGGATGAGCGGGATGAGCGGGATTGTATGGCGGGGGGTTGCCAGGATTATGCGGGGGGTAGGCAGGGTTTTGTGGGGCATGAGCGGGATTGTATGGCGGGGGGTTGCCAGGATTATGCGGGGGGTAGGCAGGGTTTTGTGGGGGATGAGCGGGATTGTATGGCGGGGGGTTGCCAGGATTATGCGGGGGGTAGGCAGGATTTTGTGGGGGATGAGCAGGGTTGTATGGCGGGGGGTTGCCAGGATTATGCGGGGGGTAGGCAGGGTTTTGTGGGGCATGAGCGGGATTGTATGGCGGGGGGTTGCCAGGATTATGTGGGGGGTAGGCAGGATTTTGTGGGGGATTCACAGGATTACGTGGTGGGTAAGCAGGATTTTGTGGGGGATGAGCTGGGTTGTATGGTGGGGGATTGCCAGGATTATGTGCAGGCTGGACAGGTCTGTGCGGGGGCTGGACAGGTTCATTGTGAACGGGTTTGTTCGGTATAGGTACAGGTTTGATAGGTTTATCTACGGGTTTGCTAGGTCGATGTGCCGGTCTGCTCGGGTGATGAACAGGTCTGCTTGGCTGATGAACAGGTCTGCTAGGCTTATGTATAGGTCTGCTTGGCCTACGGTGGCTCCCTGTATTACTGCTCCCACTGGGTTTGCTGCTTCCTCTTCTGGAAGCGGAGAGAATGACATCAGTCTGCAGCAGAATGAAGAGGATTGCTATCGAGCAGGCCACCAGGTACTTTCCCATAACGATTATTCTGCAAAACATAATGGTGAAGGAATCTAGTTAAAGTAGAAGAAGATGACACAAAGTGCAAAATAGAAATTAGAAAGCAGGTGATGATGGAGCTGCCAAAATGGTTCTTCTGCTCTTGATATATTGAGCAAACATTGGATGTGCCCATAATGTTGTATGAGGCAACAAGTATCAAGCAATGGGAAGGACTGTAGCTCAGTGCCTTGCATGTAAAAGGACCCCAGTTCAGTCCCCAGCACCTCCAGTTTAAAAAATAATCTGGTAGCAGGTGATTTGAAAGATCTCTTCTGGAGAGCCACTGATACTTAGAATAGAAACTACCTACTAGGCTAGATGGAAAAATATTCTGACCTGGGGTGATTCCCAATGAAGACCTCCTAGCACTGGTAGAAGCTGGTAAAAGGCACTCCTAACCACCAAGGCCACTTGAGCCTCCAGTAACAAAAACAGGAACAGCAATCTAGAAACCCCCGCAATTCATGTGCCTGTTCCTTCAAAGAAAGTGCAACTCCATCAGGAACAGGCAGCCGACCTATTTGCCAGACCCTGGACCCATCTACCCACATTGCCTCTGTCTTGCCAAGATTCAAACTCAGTGTATTGGCCCTCATCCAGCCCACCACTGCATTCAAGTAGAGTTCATTTATTACATTTCTAGACTGCCCAATAGCTGAAGCTCTCTGAGTTTCAGAGCCTGCATGTCCACATCTGATACAGATGTCATAGAGAAATAGAGCTGAGTGTCATCTGCATACTGAAGACATCATCTGCATACTGAGGACACCTTGCTCCAAATCACCAAATGAGCACTCCTGACAGCTTCATATAGACGCTAAACAACACTGGGGACAAAATAGTGCCCTGCGGCACCCTATAGCACAAGTGACAGGAGGCCAAAGTGGACTCCCCCAACACCACACTGCAGGGATGGGGACTCGGACTCCAGGACTCGACTCGTGAGTTGGACTGAGTCCCCCCTCTGACTCGAGTCAGACTCGAGTCCCAATATTTTTAATGGGACTCGAGACTCGACTCGGGACTCGAGACCAAGGACTCGTGTTCCAAAACCGTGTTCCTCAAATGCAACATGGATAGGTTTTAGGAAGTATAGCAAGTTTATTTTTTAAAATCATTTTCCTAAAATGCAACCTTTCAGACATTTTGGGTTTGGCTGCCTCTGCCTGCCTGTCTGGGGTTCCCAGCCTCCTCTGCCTGCCTGGTCTCTTCTTAACCAGTTCCACAGTTTGAATTGTCCAAGACAAACGCCTCTGCCTGCCTGCTTTGGGGTTCCTTGCCTCCTCTGCCTGTCTGGTTATTTTGGGTTTGTCTGCCTGGTCTGTTCTTGCCAAAATCAGTTGCAGAGTTTTGAAATAAAAAGGCACACTTGTGTCTAGAATTTATTTAAGCCACACATCTGAAATAGCCTTATTTTGTTGGGAAACACCCCCCCCCCCATTGATTTTAATAGGGACTCATGGAGTCAGCTTTCGGAGTGACTCGTGAGTCACCATTTTGGACCAAGGACTCGGCGGACTCAGACTTGAGACCCAGGTCCAAAGACTCGTGACTTGACTCGTGACTTGAAACCAAGGACTCTTCAACATCCCTGCCACACTGTGAAACCAACCCCGTAAGTCGGAAGAGAAGCACTGAAGTGCAGTGTACCCAATACCCATCCCACAGAGCAAGTTCGGGAAGTGACCATGGTTGATGGTATTGAAAGTCATGGAGAGATCAAGACTGCACTCCCCCAGTACCTCATTAAAGCTCATCCAACAGGGTAACCAAGGCCAATTCGGTCCGCAAACCAGGCCTGAACCCAGACTCCAACGAGCCTAGATAATTGGTTTCATTCAAGAATGCTTCCAGTTGCCCCGCCGCAAAGCTATTACCTTTTAGTACCCTAAAAGTGGGGTACTTATGAGAGGGTGATAGCGGTCACAAATTCTTGGGTCCAGGTACAGATGGGAGAATGAGTGATGCTCGAGATTGCTATGATTCTCCAAACATTGTCTCGCTGTTTGTCTCATGCCCAATTCCTGTTCACATTTTCGATTGCTGCTCGCTCTGCGCAAATGGGAAAACTGCGCAAATCGAGCAGCCATCAAATGTGAAATTTGCACAAATTCCCCCAAATTTGTGCATCCTTTCTCCATAGACTAAAGCAGGGCTGATTCACTCCACGGGGGAATTTGTGCAAATTAGATTTGTGCAGAATTGACCTGGGGAAATTGCACAAATCGAACACGAACACACATCCAGCAATTTGCAAACATTTTCCACAGACATGTGCTCACAATGGTGTTTGGGGCTCCAATCGAGGCATGCTGACATGTTTTGCAACCAAAGACAAAATTCTCATACATTCCTAGCAGGGTGACCTTCTTCAGGAGTAATCGCACTAAAACCTTCTTCAAGATGACAGGCAGCACCCCTTCATGCAAAGATGCATTAACCACACTCTGGACCCACCCTGTCATTCCCTGCCAGCTATCCTTAATTAGCCATGAAGGACTGGGATCGAGAGAACACATGGACAGCCACATAACTTGTCCATGTCACCAGGCTGCATTAACTGAAGTTCACCCCACAAAACACGGCTAGGTGAGGAACCTCACTTGGATCTACCATAACTGGGCAGCTTCAGAGCCAAGCCACTATATCCTCAAAGTGTGTTGAACAAGCAGTACAGCGAGCCTCCAAGGGCTCTAAAGAAGTTCCCTTGGGCTTTAGCAACCTCAAGTCCATTCTGAAGAGTTCCACTGGGCGGCTACTCAAAGAAGCGATGGAGGCAGCAAACGAGGCCTTTTTGTCACCCACAATGCTACTTGTAGGCAAGGTTATGCGCTCTAACCAGTATTCAATTGGATTTGGTGCCTGTCTTCCACTACCTGCACATCATCATCAATCATCATCAATCATCATCATCATCATCATCATCATCATCTATATTTATATCCCACCTATTTCCTGAAAGGAGCCCAAGGCATGTTATCCTCACAACAACCCTGTGTGGTAGGTAAGGCGGAGTCAGTGACTGGCCCAAAGTCACCCAGTGAGCTTCATGGCCGAGTGGCAGGGGAGGCTGGTGACTGTGTCAGTGGGGCTCTTTATCCATTGCAATTTGAGCTGCATGGCCGAGTAAGGACTAGAACCCGGATCTCCCGAGTTCCCAGTCCAGCACTCTAACCACTACGCCACACTGGCTCTCTAGTCATCACCCAGCCTGTCTGCAGCTTCACAGAGCACCAGACAGCAAAGTGGGCTCTGCAGCACCAGAGAGGATTAACCACAGAACATTACACAAGAGTGGTGGGGAAGAACCCAACGCTCGGAAGCCCTTTTCAGTGGGAGTCTTATATTGAGCGCAATATTATATATACTTCTGCCCAGAACTGAGTGGTAGTCTACATGTTCAAAAAGCAAGCAATTGCTGTTCTTTAAAATTACCCAATATTTCTAGATCAGGGGCTCCCAGACTTCCTACCCTCTTGAGAAAGCTGAAAATGACTAAGGCCCACCAGTCACAAAATGATCGCAGATGGAGGTGGAGTCTGCAATAATCACCTGCCAATTGATTATAATAATTTCATATTGATATCTAAATTAGAATTAGATAATCTAATCCCTCCTTGAAAATTGCTAAATACTTTGCCACACCTATTTCCTTGTAGCAGGGAGCTCCATAATTCAGCTTTCCTCAAGTTGAGTGCTGACATTGGCCCTGGAGATATCATGATGACTCAGCCTCCCCATTTCAGGAAGAATTTGCTGATTCAGAGACTCTAAGTCTGGGTTTCCAACACGGTGCCCAAGGGCACCAATGTGCCCACAGAAACCTCTCTTGGCACACACACCCCAAGCTCCCCGTCTCTCCTGATTATAATTTTATTTTGTAAGAATATTTTAAATTATGTCTTTTAACTGGGAGAGAGCCATGATGCAAAGCAAAGCATTGCCCTTCATGTGGGTTCCATACCCTTCTTTGGGTTCAAAACTGAGTTTTTGTATTTTGGAGCTCAGAACCCACCCACCCCCATCTCTGCCTTGTACTTAGGTTCTTGGGCTAGTGTTTTGTGACTGACCTTGCCCACCATGGCAGCCATTTTATGAATGAGCCAGCCCCTCCATGGCAGCCATTTTGTGAGAGTGCCCATGACACTCTCAAAATTCCTAATGTGCTCACTGACCACAAAAGGTTAGGAGCTCCTGCTTTAAGAAGAGAAAACTATTTATTTTATATTGTTTTTCTCCTCCCCCACCCCCATGCCTCTCATAGTCTTCTTACCCATCTCCTGTCCTTTGTCCTCCCCTTCTTCTTTCATACCTAATTTGTACCCTGTCCCCAACTGCCAGATTCTTTCATCCCTCCCTCCTGCTGTTTTTACATTCACTTCCTCCTATAGCAGCTTCCCTCTCTTATCCCCTTCCTCTTTATTCCCAGTTTTTTTTTTAAAAAAAATTAGTATTAGTACTAGTAATAGTATTAGCCATGATTTCTAACTAGCTCCCGCTGCACACCTGCCAGAGGTGCTGTTAGGGGGCGGTCCACTAGGGCTGGAGCCCCGATTCTTTCATTTGGAGTCCCAAGTCTCTGGGAGGCCATCTGCCCCACCACCCTGCTGTCCATGGTGGGCACTTGCTGAAATAAAGGTACAGGGGCCCTGATTATTTCTGTTGCATCTGATCCCCCCTGGATTAGCTGGCTTTTTGTCCACATGTGCTTCACCTCCTGCTGCCCCTCACCACCTTGAATCTTTCTGCCTGAGGTTTTTTTTTTTTCTGAAATCAGATGCCCTCCTCTCCCCTGTCCATACATCCCTTTCCACAAATAGGGGTATCCTTAGGAGACAGGGTCCTTTACAGACTTTAGAGTAATGTAAATTAGCATATGGAAATGTGTGCCTCCCCCCCCCATTGGCCTGAGCCCCGGATCTTTTCGCCCCTGGGTCTAGGGCTCAGAGACAGTTTTCCACGGGGCTCAGAGTGCCACCACAGAAAAGGCCCTGTCTCTGGTAACCTCAGCAGAGGAGCATAATGAATCAACAGGTCCTTTAAAGACACACACACACAGAGAGAGAGAGAGAGAGAGAGAGAGAGAGACTTTAGAGCATATGTAAATTAGCATATGCAAAGTTGTGCTTTTTTTTTTTTTTGGTCCTGTGGGCCTGAGCCCAGGATCCTTTTTGGAACCTAGCACTGCTCCTGACACCTGCCATGCAGTGTGCATGCTGCAGCCAAGGCACACGGTGGTCAGTAAATAGACACTGGGCGCTGCAGCCCTGAGACCCTCCTGAAGGTTGGCTGAGATCCACTGGTGGGCCCCAACCCACAGTTGAGAAATACTGTTCTAGGTGCTTCATGGTTCTGGGTGCTCAGTGTAAAATCCTCATCCCACAGGGACCGCTCCTATGGCTCTTTATCTTGAACCAGACTAGTTCTGGACGGCCTTTCAACTAGAGGACTGTCCCTCTCACAGCCCTTCAAAAAGAGGACTGTCCTCTGTTAAGTAGGACATGTAGCCACCCTCAGTTATGACCTTTCCTCAGCTCGCAAGACGTCTTTCTTTCAGCAGCACTTGGCTTGCCAAAGTCTTGCTGTTTTAAATTACCTGGCTTGGGTTTTGTTTTTGTCTTTAATCGCTTTTTCTGATTATAATTATTATTTTAAATCTTTCATCATGGTTTAATCTTATGCCAAGTTTTGAAGGTTTGCCACTTAAGACAACAGGAATTACTGTGAACCTAAAACTTTCATGTGTTCAGCGTGTGCAAACTGGGAACTGCCAGTGGGTTTTTCTGGCCCTGGTTCAAAATGTATACTCAGCCAGGATCACTCCTTCTCCGTAAACCCGACTCTTGTTTACATCATGGGATAAAAGCATAACGAGCCACTCAATGCAAGCTAAGCGGCAGGATCCGTTTGTACTGCTTTCCACCCTAATGTAAACTTTAATGCTGACAGATAACACATAACAGAAAGATAGAACAGGATCCTGGCTTTAAAGAAAAATAGTATGAAGAAAAACATACTTTAAATGAGCTGTTTTTTCCTTATTGATCAAAGAACCAAACACTCTTATGTATTGTTTTTCAGTCCAGGGGAGAAAACCCCACCCAGGTGCAAATCACAGATCTGATTGATCACAACAGAGTAGCGAGATCTGGGGTTTCATTTAACTGTGTATAAAGTTTAACTATTCGGAGAGTTCAACTTTAAAAAAAAAAAAAAACAACCCTCTCATCGAGTATTTCTTTCCCATTGCTGGATTGCCTGAAAGACAAAACCAGGAGCCTTATAATTCTGCTCCTCCAAGTGTTTTGTTATTGAAGCTCGTATTATTTTAATCTGAAGATATTGCTCTCATGCTCCTGGTGCTTTTTACATTCATGGCGGTCTTTCCCATGTAAATATTTGACCGGGGCATCTTGTACAATAAATCGTGTTTGTATATGTACTGCAAAGGAACAAAGGGAAGCAGAGAGACAATGAAGGATGAAGGACAAACCAAAGCAAAAACAAAACAAAAATGAAAAACCCTAAAGTCAAGGAAGTCTGAGTCAGAGACACCCCAAAAAAGCATCTAATAATCTATTTAGCTATATGCATTCATCTATGTAACTGAAACAGGTTTTGTTCATTCATATGTTCATTCGTTCATACAGGCCTGTGGCTCATGCTGGCTCAGCTTGTCTGAGTGTGGAAAGCTAAGCGGGGTCAGGCCTGGTTATTACTTGGATGGGAGACCCCTTCTCTAGTTTCCTGCATTGAGCAGGGGGTTGGACTCGATAGCTTGTAGGCTCCTTTCAACTCTATGATCTATGAAATCTATGAAATACACATCCACTGTAATATTTGCTTCTCCTTTTCTCTGCCCCAAACACTTTGTCTCCTCCACTATTTAGACTGTAACCCCCTCAGATCAAGGGTGTGGTTTGGTTTGGTTATTTGTTGTATGTTTGACTCTGGAAAGTTCCATGTACATCAGTGATGCTATATTATTAGAATGATTCCCTGAATACTGAACTTGGGTAATCAAGTGTGGAAGCAAAACTGGGCCAACCAAAAATAAAGTGGGGGTTTCTATATACTTGGGAGGTTCTCCAAATATGCAAAAAATATATTAGTCTGCAAATCGAAAGGAAAATATTTTTAGGAAACCATCAAAACAGCCTGACAAGAACTTGTGAGCTTCCAAGTATCTATAGAGACTGGATTAAGACAACATAATAATCCACTCAAGGGTTGAGTGTGGGTTGTTGTTGAACCACGGTTTGTTATTGAAACATGGGTTATTGTGTTGTCTGAACCCAGCTGAGATAACTAACCATGGTGAACAACCCACAGTTCACAACCCAACAACAAACCATGGGTTCTCTTCATGGTTGCTCATGGTTAACAGGCCATAGCTTTAACCACAGGCCATGCTGTTGCACAGCTGGGTTCAGACAACACCATAATAACCCATGTTTCAATAATAACCCACGGTTCAACAAAAACCCACACTCAACCCTTGAGTGTGGGTTATCATGTTGTCTGAACCCAGTCAGAATATT
>JAHFWL010000689.1:0-47894 GCA_021292165.1 Shinisaurus crocodilurus | reverse complement strand
CCTGCAGTATCACAATCAGTATGCTCTCTGAATGCCAGTTGTTTAAGCATAGTTTAACTATGGGTTGTGTGCAGAAGAATAAAGGAACCTGTTGAGCATCCTTAGAGGGGGGGCTTTGCAGTCCAACAGCCATTTTTGAGGGCGCACATATATCTTCTCCCCTTGCAAACCATTGCTGCTCTGATAAGAGAAGCTGTAAATGACAAAATTCCCCCTTTATGCATTTGTTAAAAAATACAGGAGAAGACTTGGGGCCATACTACACATTACGATAACCATGTGTTTTGCCTTTGAGTGCATGGTTTTTCTTTTAGAAATAGGTAGTATGAGGCCCACATCGAGACTGGGATCCTGGCACAGGAGTAAGCCCCACTGAACACAGTGGCATGTACTCCTGAGTAGGCTTGCAGAGTGAGGTCTCCTTACTCTCAAGTAAATGGAAGATGTGGGTTTGATATCTTCACTGCCAGCTCCAGGTTTTTGAATGTCAGCTCCTTGCCTTTGGATGCTTTGACCTGGATTCCTGCATTGAGCAGGGGGTTGGACTCGATGGCCTGTAGGCCCCTTCCAACTCTAGTTTTTATTATTCTAAGACACCTCTCTCAGTCAGTGAGTCTACCTTCTGACTGCCGTTATCACCAGTTGCTATTGATCCTTGTCCTCTTTCTCATCATTGCTACTACTTGCTTGCTTGACAGCCAGAAAGCCAGTGAGGGAGAGCTTGCTTAACAGGCAGAAAGCCATCTACTGCTCCTTCTCCTCATGACCACCATTGTCTGGGCTGGAGTGAGAGGGAAGCAAATAATCAAGTTGCAAAGGTGAAGAGGAAGAGCAACTCCAGAAAGTTCTTGCCAGCAGGTCCCTGCTGGAGTGTAGACCTTCGGTAGGGGCCCGACCATGCCTACCCTTGGCCCTGGAAACCTTGTTTAGCCTCAAACATATTGTGTGACTTGAGCCAGTCCCTCTTTCTCAAGCCTAATCAACTCACAGGGTTCTTCCGTTGTTGTGAAGATAAAGTGAGAAGGGGGACTATAGACTGCACCGAGCTCCTTGGACAAATGGTGACATTATATCAGGGCCAGTACAAGGCAGTTTGGTGCCCTAGGCAAGATCAGATATTTAGCGCCGCCCCGCCCCCCCGTTAATCGCCCATCTGGCCGGTCACCCAGCCAGATTTATGCACAATAGAATTATTCTAGCAACTATGGAGAGGAGGAGGAGGACCATGTAAGCCGCCTTGGGTTCCTTGCAGGAAAAAAGGCGGGATATAAATATAATAAATAAATATTTCTAATGATGCACTTATATTTGCATATGTAAATCACCATATGCAAATTTGTGTCTTTATTTATTTATTATTTTGGTCCTATGGGCCTGAGCTCCAGTTCTTTTAGATGCCTAGCACCACCCCTGGATCATCAACCTGATATTGCATGATGCATGAATATGTTCACACACACACACACACACACACAAATAACACAATTAAACTAAAATTAAGCTAATGTAAGCTATTATTTCCTCTCCTCTCCCTCTTGATAAGACAGCCAGACAGATATGACAGACAGACAGAACACACACACACACACACACGGGGAGGGCGGGTGAACAGACACACCCTTATGATAGTGGGGGGAGAAATTCCCCAAACAGGGGATTTGGAGGGGGGGTTATATAGCATCAATTAGGGCGGAGGGACAGACAGACAGACCCGGCTGGGGGTGGGCAGGCGAAGTCCAGGGCAGCTGGACAAATGTTGAGTGGGGGGAGGGGAGGGAGAGACACGTGGCCCCTTTAAGGGGGCAGGGGGCAGCGAGGGGGGAGAGAGAGATGGAGCCAGCGGCACCGGCAGCGGCAGCAGCGGCAGCAGCGGGACAAAGGGGCCGAGTTGGGGGCGGGGAGCAAAAGCAGATCGGAACCGGTTTGAGAAGCAAAGTGAAGCAATTGCGCCCGGAGCAAGGACTGGGTGTGTGCGCGCGCGAAGAACCAATCCGGTTTCTAGTTTTGCAAGCAAGAAGGGGCGAAAACAAGAAAGCCACCAGAAGGAAGGAGGAGTTTCGGATTCCGGTTCTGTTTCCGTGCCAAGTCTCTTGGTGCCAGATCTTGAGCTTGTTGCACGTGGTTCTGTCTGGACAGGGGTAGGGGTGGGTGGGAAGATGGCATCCCCGCCGCCGCCACCGCCGCCCATTGGAGCCCGCCATGGCAGTGGAGGGCCATCTGCCACTGCTGGCGCTGCTGGTGCTGCTGCTGTGCCCTGACGGCTGCAGCGCGGGGCCGGCGCCCACCTGGAGGCAGCGTATCTGCTGGCAGAGCGGTGGGAGACTCTTCAGTCTGCTCAACTTTTTCAAGGCGTTTCTGGCACCCCCCTTTAGCCCTGCACCCTAGGCAGCTGCCTAGTTCACCTAATGGTAGCACCAGCCCTGCATTATATATATATATATATATATATATATATGCTCAGGATTGCCGTCTTAGCTTCCCATGGTTTGTTTACCTCCTTATGAAAGACTCAGGTCAGAAAGACAAACATACAGAGACTTTTGTTGGTTGAGATAAAGCTTGGTTAATTTTAATCAAAGCAATATATTGCCAGAGGAATGAGCAAGCAAATTGGCAATTTGCCAAAAATTTTGACACCATTTTAGTCCTGTGTGTCTTTCTTCCAATGTTCCTCATTTTAATTAAAAAATAGACCTTGCAGTCCTAATTCTGGATTGTGCTGCCTCTCCCAGAACATGTTTCAAGGCTGATGAGCCCTGTAGGATAGTGAGGTTATACCATAGGAGCTACATATCTGTCTTGAAAACATTTTTTCTGGTAAATAAACAAAGGAAGAAAAAAAGGGAAGGAACAGTGGTTGACTTCTAAGGTTGCCAACCAATCCTGCTTACTCATGAATGGAGAAAACTGTCAGGATACCGTGCCAATGACATATTATACAAAAGGTAGAAATGTATGAGAAATGCATTTCAGCTCATTATTGATCAGGATTTTACCCAGTTCGCACCTCCTAGACCGAACATGGAATCTGTGGTCAAAGTCTGTACATTTCCGCACTTACGATGTGATTTGTGGACCTCCCAAAATGCGCTCGACAGCATTACATTCAAAAATGCATAAATGTGCACAAATACACTTTAATCATGGGAGAAGAATGTGTACATTTCAAAAATGCACACAATTGTTGCATGCATTTGGAAGAATACACAGGGAAATACATCCAGATTTTCATGCAAAAGGGGGGGGGGAAATAAAGCCCGCAACCTGATACCGACTAGAGTCAGAACAAGCTTCAAGATGGAATTCAGAGAACTTCACTGAGCTCAAGTTTTGCTGATTCTCACATCCCTAATCCGAACACCAGAACCAAGGTATTGCTAAGCCTGTGTCGTGGGGCCCAGGCCCTGAGTCTATTTCAAGGGGCCCTGGATCTATTCCACAAGCCCTGAGTGTCATTTGATGCCAATAGAAGATTTGCTTTCCTCTGCTGAGTTGCCAGATTGCAGCTGTATGTTGCAAGTTGCAACACCCCCAAAAAACATTTCCCCTGAATGGCAATTATTAAGCTTGGGTGGGGGGACTTTTTCTGTTGGTTTGGGGCAGGATGCAAATTAACTGAAGAATTTATTTTATGTAAGATGATTTAGATGAGAAATTAATTAGCTGGCTTTGCCTTTGCCTCCTGTGAAATTTAAATAAATTCTCATAATTATGTATAAATTTGCATATATCGATATAAATCAGCATGTGAAGATTTTATGCCAATTTGTGTCCTATGAGCCTGGACTCCAAATCTTTTAAGTGCCGAGCAGCACCCCTGCCAGAACAATTCCTTCATACACCCTCAACCTGGATCTCTCACCCCACCTCTCTGATTATGATAGCAGAGAGAGAAAAAGGAAGATGTTGTGCATTATGGTTGTTTGTTGATGGCAGCTGCAGATTTTGCTTGCAGCGTGAGGAGAGAAGAGAGGAAAAGAAGCAGGTGTGGTGAGAGCACAGTGCTTCTTGACACTGAGGCTTTCGTTGTTCTAAGTTCTGCTCCCCTCTGCATTGAATCCTATAGATTGCAATAGTCTGTAAAACAGCAAATGACCTCATGCCATATGAAGGAAGTGTACGTTCTGTAATCATCGCATTCCTGCATGCAGCCAGATTCACCACGGACAATGGACTTTGCTGGAAAGAAAAAGAGAGAGGCCATCACTGACCATGTACAGTATGAAGCGATTCCATTAGCTGATGATTCATCATAACCTGAGGTCTCAAATCACAATGGGCAACATTCTGTCTTCATTTGCAACATATCACTTTAATGCAGCGTAGCCAGAGATGTACCGAAACAGGGAAATCCAGCTCCTTTGAGTTTGCCGGATTTCCTGCCCGGCGTCCGCTTCCAGTCTGATGATCGGAAGTGGGCTTACAGACGGACTTCTATCTGTAAGATGGACCATGATTTGTGCTTTTCTTTTTCAAGCTGCCAATAGAATTTTCAGAAACCAGCACCGGGAAAGCATGTGGCTTTAATGTGACTAGTACGATTTGCTCAAATGGCGCTAAGCCATGTGTTTTCTAGGTGCCATTTTGCACAAATCAGCTGTTTTGCGCAAAGCTGCATCCAAAAACATGTGGTTTGGTGAGATTTGCGCAAATAGCACTAAGCCATGGTTTTTTTGGGTGCCATTTTGCTCATCTGAAGTTAGTGAACAGGCCTGGGCTGGCACAAGCACCTGACAATCTCAAGCAAAGCCCACTGCTGACATCTGTCCTGGCCCCCCTTAAACAATTTTAATTTCCAACAAGGCCTCAATATAGCTCTGCTCTGGGCATTATGGAAAATAAAAATGGCAGACTACCACTGTGGGCCACTCAGGACTTATTAGAGTGCTGTTGCTGCCACCACCTCCACCAAGTAAGCCTGCTATCAGGCCCCATTGATGCAGTGGGGTGAACTTGCAGAGGGCCTCCTCCAATCTGGAGGTGGCACCCTCAGTGGGGCTCCTTAGAAGGGTACTTTCACTCAATGAGTGATGGCACACTTAACATTTTTAGACCTGCACACTTACAGATATAGAGGTTCAGTGTGAAACATCCTGCTTCTTCACCTGCCCAGCATAATTCTTTTTTCTCAGGACAATTCCCTTTTCCATTTGGCTTATTACAGTGGAAACACCAGATGGCATTTGCTGCAGAAGAGGGAGAGGAATAGGGGGAAAAGGGGGGAAGGGGGAATTTGAGAGTCATACCATGGGGGAGGGCTTTCCACAAAGTGGGTGCCACCATCAAGAAGGCCTGTTTCCAATTTGCCACCTGACAGCATGTGCAGGTTGTAGTACAAGCAGCAAGGCCTCCTCCAATGATCTTAGCAATTGAACAGGTCTATATTGGGGAAGGCAATCTGGCAACTTAGTGGATTTTTTCTCAATGGTAGACCACACGCTTTGCATATGAAAGGGCCCAGGTTCAGTCTCTGGCATCTCTAAGTAGGGCTGGGAAAGATTCAGGTCTGAAGCACTGGAAAGCTGCTGTCAGTCAAGGGAGACAATACTGAGCTACATGGACCAGTGATCTGGATGGGTAAGCTTCATGTGCCCCTATTTGATATTGGACCTCCTGTATCACATGTTTTATGGACCTCAAGGAGAATATTAGAAGAAATATTTTCCGTGACTTCTTGGTTTTCTATGCATAGAGTGGTTTTTGTTTTGTTTTTCTGTAGGGAAGCACTTCAACATGCAACTCTCTCTTTCACCCTGTGATGGTACCGTTCAAAAAAAAAAGTTTTAGCACTTGATTCAGCTGATTGTATAACCTGGTCCATAGACATCAACCAAAAGACATCAACCCATCAAAATTAGTGCATCTTTGCACATAACACTAAAAGTGACTTTCAACCTTACGTGTGCCATTTGTTCATGCATGTGAATGTCGCTAATGGAGGACAGGAAGCAAAGAGAGACATATTTAAATTAAATGTCACTTTTAGATTATTGTTTTTATTACACATGCAAGATATGCAACATCTAATAAAAAATCTCACATGTTAGTCACATTTACACTATGCTGAGATCTCAGTTTGAGATTCAGAACTCCTTTTGCTGTTCCAATTTTCCTTTAGCAACTTACCAGTGGACATGCTGAGAAGCATCCATAGTCCAAATAGCAGAAGCTTCTTCTTCATCATCAGTTGTGTTGTTGTTGTTGTTTTAAAACATGAGGAAGGCTTCCTAGTTGGGGCAGATGATGGTTTCTGTGAATTGGCAGCTGTGGGGGTGGGGGGGGAGGAAAGAGGATTGTGGATGAAGTTTAGCAAATCCTTCCTGCAATGCTTCCTGGGACAATTAATCCTCAGCTTCTCTGACGACTGATCTTGCTACTGGCAGAGGAAGTAACAGTACTGTCTGTGTGCCTAATCCAAGGTGTGAGGTTGATGCATTGCAGATTTCTCCTGTGCCCCACCATAACTTCCTATTCAGCAGCCTGCTTCCTGAGCCTCCCATAAAGCTGTAAAGCAAATCAATTACATCCAATGAAAACCTGATCTGAAAAATATTAGGATAAGAGTTAGGAGTGCTACCAAATTCTCCACCTGCCTCTCCCACACCCAGCACACTGTGATGGGCACACAGAAACCCCATGGATTATGCTGCGCACGCCTACAGAGGCAGGCAGGCAGGTGTGTTGATAACATCTGTGCCCAGGGACAGGAGAACACCAAGAACTGGAGTCCACCCACTGAAGCCAGCTATCTGAAATCACTGACAAAACCAAGGGACCTCCTGCGTGCTTAAGAGTTCCTCTCCAACAACTGAGCGTATGAGAATAACAGTTCTCCATTTCTAAGTAAGGGATGTTAGCCCAGAAGCTTCCCGCAATCTGGCTGGAATTGCTTTCCCTTCATCCTAATGGTTGGGTTGGGCCTTGCTTACACAGGCATATAGCCCAAAAGCCTATTTCAAAATACTTATGTCATATAATACGAAAGGTATGACTATCTGGACATCTTACAAGAGTTGTGGCATCTCCAAAATTTCCAGTCTTATGCACAACTGCTGGAGCATTTAGGGGGTGGCAGCTCCTCCAAACCCCTTTTGGGGGCCAACAGTTACATCATAAGATACATGGATGAAATAAACAGCATATGTTGAGGAATCATGTAGATAATACCAGACTGTCCAATCTGACTAACTTTGTTGGGGTGTACCCCCTTTCTGGATCCTCCAAAAAGGGGACCATTAATTACAGCATAAGGTACATGGCTGACTGAAACTAGTACCATTTGGTAGAGATCACCTTCCTGTTTCTTAAAATATTCAATCTGACTGCTTTATGTGGGGCCCTGACTCAGGCTTCAAAAAAAGACTGCCTGGTCAGTAATATCCAGGATTGGTATGCAATTCCATTGATGAAGCCTTGCCATTGACTCATCAGAGAAAGTTTAGGTATTGCTTCCACCTGAAGATCCCTTTACTGAAGGTGCATTTTAGTAGGGCAGGGCTGAACACACACCCCCTCACAGAGCCTTCATCTCTTTGCAAAGATGGGGGAAGAATATTGGGTACTTTTCAGTGGGGGCAAAAATCCCTTGGGTTCTGGGGAACACTGAGCTCCTACAGGATGATGAGTGTGGTTTTCCTTTTGGTAACTATCCCCTGTTGTGGTTGGAACCTTGTATGCTAATATAGTGAGGTGTAGCCTTGTGTGGGGAAATGTATTGTACATGTAATTATTGTATTGAATAAAAATGGATTTTATCTTATCTCCTTGCTTAGGTTTGCAGTATTCACTTCCCATTATTTGTTTACCTCTTAATGAAAAACAAAGAAACACTCAGAGACTTTAGGCGATTCAAGTTAACCTTGGTTAGTTTTAATCAAAGTGATGTACTGCCAGAGAAATAAACAAGCAAATCAATAATTTGGTCCAAGCTAGACCTAACATACAGTCAGACATCTCTTTCCCTCCAATGTTTTCCATTGTTCCGTAACAAAGAGCGACCGCAGGAGCTATTCAGTCAAACCAATTCAAAGAGCAGGTGAATAGCAGGGGGGGAATCTTCTCTGCCCTTTTCTCCTGTAGCTCCCCCGCCCCCACTCAACATTGCCTCTCTCCTGGCTGCTGCTCCCCACACATGGAGGAAAAGATGTGGGTACTGGAGGAGCCCTCTCAAGAGCTGGACCTTGAAGGTTCAGCACATGATCCCAGAACAACAAGTTCCAGGGCTGGGGATCCTGTAGGATAGTGAGGCTCTAATAGAAGCTAGCACTTTCCCCTGCTCCTCCCCCCACACCAAAAGCCAAGATCAAGGAGGAATGGTTGATGTCTAAGCTGGCCTGGCCAGCCACTTCATGCTTACTCGTGAAAGAAAAAGGGCTTCTCTACACAAGGCATTTATTGTGCTCTCGCGATTCTTCACTCACGGTAGTTTGAGGGAACTTTACATGACGTCGTCTATCCTCCGGGGCCTCTCCTATGTTCTACAGCCATTTTCATGGCTTTTTTTTTTCCAGTGAGGAAAGTGAAGCAAAGAAGCATTATTTCCTAATCTCGTGATAATCACTGGGAGAAGCCTGTGTATTATCACCGTTCTGCTATACCACAGCACCACCTTGTGGTGGTGTAGTGGAATATATAGAAAGGCAGAGAAAGAAAAGCCCAGCGGGGGGAAACACTTGTAAAGGTTCCGCTCGTACTCCCACAAAGAAAACAGAAGAAGAAGCCTCAGTAAAGTGACAGGTTAAGCACCTCATGTAGAGAAACCCAAACTATTTGGGGAAACCATCGGGATGTGGTGTATCTGAAATGACACCTTCATACGCTCTTCCCTGACCTCAATGTTCTATCTGATATGATAGCAAAGCAAAAGGAAAGGAGGGGGATATTGTTTGTTAGGGTTAATATGATATCAGCTGCAGAGCTTGCTTGGAGAGTGACAAGGTAAGTTGGGAAGAAAGCTGGCATGGCAGGAGCACCGTGCTCCTAACATCTGGACGTTGAGGCTCTCATTCTCCCCTGCCTTGCCCAAGCCTATGCATTGCAATAGTCTGTGAAACAGCAAACATGCGTGTGCCACATGAAGAAATTGTCATTTTTGTTATCAGAGCAGTCCTGGATGCAACCCACTTCAGAACTTATCATGCTATTTCCTGGAAAAAGAAAAAGAGAGGACAGAGGGAAGTATGAGAAATTTGTTCCAGTTCATTTTTGACCAGAATTTATCCCACGTCCACCTCCCAGGATGAAACAAAATCTGCACTTGACGTCCATGCATTTATGAGCCTGCAATGCAATTTGTGGAACAAAAAAAGAATGCTTCAAAAAAATAATTACATTTCAAAAAAATATGCATGGAAGGTTGAAATGCCTCTCCTAAGGCTTAGTTACTGGGAGTAAGGGCTTGAAGTTAAAATATGCCACTTTGGGGTGTTTTGGGCCACAGCCCTGTTTCCTTTGGCCCCAGCAGCCACAGGAATGTGGTCCTGATAGCTTTTTTGAGACTCATTTCAGTCCTTGGGCTGAAAGAGATTCCTCACCCCTGAGCTTGGGCATCTCCATAGTGGAGATCATTTCTAGGGCATGAACTGCTTGTGTGAATCCTTCCAAATCAGTGGCGGTCCTGCTTCAGGATGGGAATATTTTTCACCAAAAGGAGGAAGACACATAACTTTTTCAGAGCTGTGGCTCTGTTCTGGAAATGTCCCACTGACTGCAGTCATTCCAAATGTATTTTGCCTTCTACACTAACCAATATAGAGGTTATTTTGTGTAGCATCCTGCTCCTGGGCCTGCCCAGCAGAATTCTTGTATCACAGGACAGCTCCCTGTTGGAATTGGCTTGTTACATTGGTGACACCAGAGGGTTTTTACTGCAGAAGATGGCGGAGTGGGGAGGAGAGAAACAGAAGTGAAGGATGGGAGAGAAAAACTGAGAACCAAGGGAGCAAGGGGAAGATCACACATGAGGCTTAAGGCATTATTTCCTTAAATCAGTTTGTAATGAGAATGTCAAAACTCAGTGGAGGCTGGTGACTCCAGTGTCAGTGGGGCTGCATATCTGCTCCGGATTTTACTCTGAAATTTTAAGGAGTTATCCATGGTGCTGAACTGATTCTGGCCCTAGGGTTCAGCACCATGGATAGCTCCTTTAAAGTTCAGACTAAAATCTGGGGCGGATACGCAGCCCCACTGACATTGGAGTCAACAGCCTCCACTGTCAAAGCTCCCTTGGCTGGAGCTCACTAGCTTTACAAATACTTCTATTCCACATAACAACAACCATACATAAATGTACAAGCACATAAACAAGTGTGTAAGAATTTCAACAGCAAGTTAAGCCTAACGTGAAAATACTTTAAGCTCACCAGCATCTTTGTTTTGCATCATCATCATCATCATCATCATCATCATCATCTTGCACTTTTAAGATTAAACCTTTCCAATGTGACTTCCAAGTAATATCAATATACAACAGTCAAATCACAACATGACTATATTGAAACATATATAGGTTAAGACTGCCTTGTAACTTCTTAATCCTTGATGGAGGAAAATAGGCCTGGATGCAGCCAAAGGTACTTCTGATTGTCCCCAGTGAAACTGATGGAAGAAGTTGGTTGAACTTGTGACTGCCTTTTTTTTCCCCTCCACAAACAGTTATTAAGATTTTTCATGATTGGTATCGATCGATCTTAGTCATGACATAGTTTAGCTGGATCAGGGCCAAAGTTTTTATTTTAAGATGCAAAATCTTTCTAATTAAAAACTCCTGTGTGAACATGCGCTCACTGTTGACAACATGTTCAGAACTTGATTCAAAACTCCTGTTGCTCTCCGATTTTTCTTCACGTTGCAATCCTATACCCACTTACCTGGGTATAAGCCCCACTGAACTTAGTGGGACTGAGTAGACAAGCATACGAGTCCACTTACCAGCAGAAAGGCTGAGAAGCATCCACAGCCCATAAACCAGAAGCTTGTTCATCTTCAGTTGTTTTTTTTAAACCAAGTTGAAGGCTTCCTAGTTCAATCGAACAATGGTTTCTGTGAATTGAAAATAGCAACAACAACAACAACAGGATTGTGGATAAGGTTGAGCAAATTCTTCCTACAATATTTCCTGGGACAATCAATCCTCAACTAGATTGAGAATTTGTCTTGGGGCTGGCAGAGATAGTGATAGGGTCAGTATGAATCATTCAAGATGTGAAGTTGATGCACTGCAAGTTTCTTCTATGTCCCACCATACCTTCCTATTCAGCATCCCTCTTACTGAATCTCTGGTAAAATTCTAATGCAGCAAACCAAGATGGTGTAGATGTCCATAATGATCTGATATGAAAAAAACATTAGGATAAGAGTCAGGAGTGCTAACAGGTACAAAATTCTCCACCTGCCTCTCCCACACCCAGCACACTGTGATGGGCACACAGGGTGGTGTCAACCCCATGGATTATGCTGTGCCTACAGAGGCAGGCATGTAGGCGTGTTGATAACATCAGTGCCCAGGAACAGAAAAACACCAAGAATTGGAGCTTGCCCAAAGCCACTTATCAAGGAAACACTGACAAAATTCCTTGTGAGCTGCACTGCAGCAATCGAGAGGCAACCAGTAAGCATAGATTCCCTTACTGAATCAGTACCCCTGTGTGCATGATTGGGTAGCCCAGGTCAGTTCTAGGTGTGGTGCTAATAGTTTCTCTGGAGCTCTGGCCAAGAGGTAGATGGATCTTCACTCCCAGGTCCTGGAAACCTCCTCCTTTCTATCAGTGTTCATTTGTGAAAATTCATGCTCACTTGCGTTGTGACAAGTGAAGACATCTTCATCACCATCATTGTCATCTATTATTATTATTATTATTATTATATTATTATTATTATTATGTATTAATCACTTGTCTGCTCACAGCAATACAATGATGAGGGAACATTGCAGTAAGGGCAAAACCTACCCTCCTCCTAGTGCAGCACTCACTGACAGGGAGCCTGAAGGGGGTTGCACCCCACAGAGGTCCTTGCAGTAGACAGCAGGCTATGGAAGAGACAGATTTGTTGCTTAGCAGGACACATAGGGTACAATCCTATGCATGTTAGGCAGAGAAAAAGTCCACAAATCCCAGCATTCCCAGCCAGCCATAATAAGGAGATGCAAGATTCTTCTTCTTTTTTATTTGTTATTCCATTTATTTTTGTTATAAAAAAACAACAACCCTTATTTATTTATTTATTTATTTATTTATTTATTTTATACCCCACCTTTTTTCCTGCAAGGAACCCAAGGCAGCTTACATAATCCTCTTCCTCCGTACCTTTTTAAAAAAATTCCATAGCTTTCAATGGGAGTCCAAGCTGCTCTTCTGCTGCCTGTAATTTCTGTATTTTCCATCTAATTGTCACAAATTTTTCAGGCATGTACTATGCCACAGGATCAGAACTCCCAAATTTCAAACCGACCCGTGTCTCTCCTTCCTTTTTTGTCTAAAGTGTTGGAGAGAGTTGCTCTCTCCCAACCGGCTCCCTATTTAGCCCGCCATGACTTCTCGGATCCATTTCAATCTGGATTCCGGGCAGGATCTTCAACTGAGACTGCACTTTCTCGAGTCTTAAATGACATCCTAGTGGCTAAGACCCGGCGACACTCTCAGTATTGGTGCTGCTAGATCTTTCGGCAGCATTTGATACTTTAGATCACCGTATTCTTTTGTCACGGCTGATATCTCTGGGTGTCTCCGGCAATGCTATTTCTTGGTTTTCTTCTTATTTGGCAAATGGCTCTTTTCAGTTTCTTTGGGTACTAGAACCTCTCATTCTTTCCCCCTCACTGTTGGTGTCCCCCCCACAGGGCTCAGTATTGGGCCCTGTTCTCTTTTCTCTTTATACACTTCCTTTGGGTATGCTTATGTTTTCAACATTATATTTATGCTGACGACACCCAGGTTATACCAGTCCTACCCTGACCTCAATGACAAGGTTTGGTCCTCTCTGACAAGTTGTCTTTTGAACATTGTGTCATGGATGTCCTCTCATTTAAAATTGAACATGGACAAAACTGAAGTCTTGGTTTTTCGTCCTGATCATCCTGGCCATCCCCTGGTTTGTCCTCCCCTCCTTCTTCAGGACTGCCAGGTGACCCCTGTCTCGAGGGCCATCGATCTTGGGGTTGTGGTGGATGATCAGTTGTCACTTCATCCATTTGTGAATATGACCGCAAAGGCAATAGTGGTTTGTTTATTTATTTGTACTACATATACTGCTAGATATTTTTTTAAATATGGAGCAATTTCCCATATAAAACCGTTAAATGTTACCCTTGATGTTTCACAAAGTTCAGACAAAGACATTATGTTCTTCTGTTCATGTCCCCCAAGTAATGGACGGCTGGTCCTAGATCAAATAAGTTTCCACACTAGAAAAGGCTCATGGTGTGGGCAACCAAATCATGGGACCATGGAGCACACTGTAATAAAGAGTGAACATTAACTAGTACATCAAATGGAGAACCATGAGTACTAACCATATAGTGACAGTGTGGGCTGGTTTAGCCTTCTGTACATCAGCTGATAATGTGAAACAAAGAACCAATATCTCTAGAAATCTGTATGTTTGATTAACCATATGCCAGTGTGGTCCATTAAATAAAGGATTGGGTCTTGATCTTCAGACTTGCACTCATGTCCCTCCGCAGCCATTTAGTCTTGGGCAAGTCCATTTCAGCTCCTTCTCTGTACATTTACCGGTATTTCTTTATGTAAATGTATATACTGCCCAACTGACAAATGCCCTTGGGGCAGCTTATGATCCTAAAATTGAAATAGTGTAGCAATTGTGCACGCTTGTTAAGAGAACAATAAGCAAAGACTGTAATCGGCGCACTTCACATTAAAAATTCTATTGGGGTCCTCTGCAGGCTTAGTTCCTATCTCCTGCCCTCAGTTTATGGCCCTGCACCATAAGGACTGCAATTCTGCAGCTGAGACGGAAGGAAAATGTTGTCTCAGCACTAGTCTGGAGCAACTGCCAGAGCATTCTAGTCTGAGCTAGGAGTCGAGCGCCACCCTCTGAATGCTGTATCTGGCCAGTTAAAGTGCCAGTGCATTTTTATGCAGACATTGCCTTCTCCTAAACCAGCCTTTGCCAACCTGGTACCCTCTAGATGTTTTGGACCACAACTCCCATTATTCCCAGCCACTGACCATGTTGTCTGGGGAATGGTGGAAATTGCAGTCCAAAACATGTGGAGGGCATCAGGTTGGGGAAGGGTGCTCTAGTTGGTGGGGTTTCCGTTTGCTAGGATGTGTTCGGAGAAGGCTCCTCAGGTCTCTCCTGGTTCTCCTAGGAGTCCAAGGCAGAGTCAGCAGAGTCCAGTGTAACAGGCACATCCTTGGGGTTCAGGGAACAGGGTGCAGAACTCTGGTGTCAACAGAAGTTACTGGATTTGATCTCTGGCATCTCCGGGTAGGGCTAGAAAAATTCCTGCCTGAAACCCTGGAGAGCCACTGCCAGTCAGAGTTGGCAATACTGGACCAATGGTCTGACTCAGTGTAAGGCAGCTTCCTATGTTTGGTTGTGGAGGAAAAGCAGGCTGGTGGGGGAGGCATCATTTCCCAGCTATGCTTCCCCCAAGCTGGGCTGCCCAGAACTATTTTCCCTTGTGATTTGTCTCCAAGGGATCGTGCAATGGGAAGAAATTACCAGGATCCGCCACTTGTTGATGCAGTAAAGTTGGATTCATAGCAGTCCATAAAGCAAAAGCAGTAGAGTTTTGTGCAATGCACTTTAGCAGTCAGTTCCCCCCCCCCAAGTTCAGAATATACTTTATTTTATAAATGCTTTTTTTTTTAACAGACAAACATTCACATCAAATGTGAATACTCAAACATAAGAATAACCCTTTTGGATCAGACCAAAAGTACATCAAGTACAGCATGTTCCCACAGTGGCCAGCTAGATACCTCTGAGAAGCCCACAAGCAATAGCTCTCTTCCACTGTTGTTCCCTAGAAACTGGTAAGTCAGAGCTATAGTACACACTATGTTAAATACATAATGTGTGGGTGATCCTAACTTTTTATTTTACTTTGGTGTATGCATGCAGGGGCTCATTCTGTATTGGGACCACTGCATGCGGGTGGGGGTTGAGTGCCAATTATGTTTTTCTTTCCTAAGCCCCCATGGGGAGAGGGGAGAATTTAGAGGGGAAAGCATGGGAAGGATTGTTTGTTTATTTATTTATTTATTATATTTATACCCCGCCTTTTTTCCTGCAAGGAACCCAAGGCAGCTTACATAATCCTCCTCTTCTCCATTTTATCCTCACAACAACCCTGTGAGGTAGGGTACGTTAGGCTGAGAGTCAGTGACTGGCCCAAAGTCACCCAGGGAGCTTCATGGCCGAGCGGGGACTAGAACCCAGATCTCCCGAGTCCCCAGTCCAGCACTCTCACTACTACGCCACACTGGCTCTCATTTAACCCCTCCCAACATACACACAGTGGTTCCAGTCCAGATCGGGGGGCCCACACACTTATACTAAACTAAAACAAAAAGTTAGAATCACCAACATGCCATGTATTTAACATTAGAGGTATACCACCTCTAAACCTGGCAGATGGATCTATCCATCCATCATGACTAATTGGCACCGATAGACATTTCTTCCATGAATTTGTCTAATCCCCTTTTAAAGCCATTGAAGCTAGTGCTCATCACCAGTCACCACATCTCATCAGGCCTGTGGCTCACGGTGGCTCAACTTGTCTGAGCGTGGAAAGCTAAGCAGGGTCAGGCCTGGTTATTACTTGGATGGGAGACCCCTCCTCTAATTTCCTGCATTGAGCAGGGGGTTGGACTCGATAGCCTTGTAGGCTCCTTCCAACTCTATGATCTATGAAATCTATGAAATCTTGTGGCAGTGAATTTATTTTGTGCATGCATGCAGTGGCATCTTAGTTGTCTCACCGACACATGCATGGAATGGCATCTGTATTGGGATCGATAACCGGAAGACATTGTGTGATTGACGAGGAGCTAGTGTGAACTGTTCCCAGTGTCCAGCAGCAGGCCTTTAGTGTAGCCATAAAGCAACAGAGATGTTTTAAGCTTAATTGCTGTGAGAAAACTGCAGGGTAGCAAAGGGGCCTCGGCGAAGGCTCTCAGCCACTGTAATAAACTCCTTACCTCATCCTTGAGATAAGGATGTTTACGCACCCTTCTGCAGAAGTTAATTAGGACAGCTGGGTCTTCTTTCCCCCCACTGGCAGCTTCTGGCAGCTACTAGAATTCAGAGAGACACCTATAAAATCCTTAGTTTGCTAGTTTGCCCACTGGCTTTCTGCTTAGAATGAGGAACACGCAAGTGTCTAAGAAACTTCATGCCCCAGAGCAGTGTCAGTCGTATTAGGAAGCCCTGCAACCAGCGGGGGGGCGGGGGAGACATTTGTGAGCCTTTCTTTTGCTTGTTTATTGATAATCTGCATCCATATTTCATCATTGTAGTCAATAAACTGTATGTTATCCTTCACACAAGTGGTTTTATTTCTTCCTGATTATCCTCAAACCTAAAGCAAGGTGCCTTGGCTGGACCAGGCCCCTGACATGGCTGCATGAGGCTGTTTTGCAGGCATGAACCAATGAGGTTTGAAATTGCTATCACAGCTCCCAACAGGATCAGAGCAGGGAAGAGCATTGGCATCAGCCCCGGGTGCTGCGTAGATGCTAACGTTGTCTGGAAACAACATTATCTGTCTCTCCTTCCCCTTGCCCCTGGGCCTGCTAAACAACTTATTAGACAAACCCATACCCTCCAACATTTCACAGATGAAAATAGGGACACACATGTGAATTTGTAAGAGGCATGGTTAAGCAACATGAAAGTGTGATCAAGAGGGTGTGGCCAGGCAACATGAGGGTGTGGCCAAGGGTATGGCCAGCCAACCAAAGGGCATGGTCAAGTACAAAAGTTATTAGAGGAAACACAAAATCTTATATAATTATTACATTATTATATTATATATTATTTTATAAGTGGCTTTTGTAATATTTTTTTACCTTACTTAAACCCTTAATTGTTGATATCTGGTGTGTGTTTTTTGGGGGGGGTCAGTGCTTGCAGGGCAATCTCTTTCTTTTTGTTTTAAAATGGTCAGGATTGGCACAAATTCAACAGGTGAAGCTTACCCGCCCACCCACACCCACACCCCCAAACATGGAGCTTCAGAGTAGGGGAAGTTTCTTGCACTTCCTTCTGACACTGCATCTCGCCTGTTAGAGACACAGAGTCAGCTATGTTAGGAAATAAAATCTTTGGCAATATAAAGATAGGAATCATGTGATAAATTCCCTCATTCACCTCTCCCTCTGTGCATGCACGCATGCACGCACACATCCTCGGGTCTGCTCCTTCCCTGCTCTCTTTCTCTCCCTGGGCAGCCATTTAAGCCTAAGCAGAGCTATCTTAAAGGGTCCATGGGTAAAACTGCAGCTAAGCTAAAAGTTTTAGTTTAGCTGCAATTTTGCCCATGGACCCTTTAAGAGCACCTTAAAGTAGCTTGTGGGAGGCAGGGGAATTTGGGACTCTGCATAACAAAGTGAGAAGCCGTGATGGCTTAAGCATTTTCATAAGGGTCCAAGCATTTTCGGGGCAGTAGGAGACTATGCAAACCCACCACTCCCAAAGAGCAGAGAATGACAAAGGCCAATTGGAGTGATAACACATCCCAGTGTGTCTATAAAACCACGCCAGAAAGAGGAAATAGCCACGGTTCCATCTTTAATTGTCAAGTTACACTGATCTGCCGTATATCTGCGCTTGAAAATCACATGGAAGTGGACATCATGCTGCCAGAAGCTGGAGGAATGGCGCAGCTCCAACAAACCCAGGGTGAACTTAGTAAAACTGCCAAGCATGGTATCTGTTACAGAAATCTGTTCTGCAGCAAAAGGTATACCTTATATAGTTGTTGCTGAACCTGATGGCTTGTACACAGTATGAGGTACAACCTCGGTGTATTCTCCTGATATTTCCCCCTGTGCGTGAAAAGAGAAAGGGAAGAGAGCTGTGTAAAGAATCGCTGTTCATACTTTTTAATGGATTGTTCATGTTTCAAGAGCTCTCCTCATACTGAGTAGAAAAATGAGGAAGGTGGAGTTTGTCCGTGTTCATTTCTGTATATGCACGCATGCAGGCACATGAAGTCAGAGTGGCGTATTCCAAAAGCAAAAACACCTCCAGTTAGTCCAGCCTTTGGATTCAAAGACAGGAATTTGAGACAAAGGGCTTACATAGGAAGCCGCCTTGTGCTGAGTCAGAGCCTTGGTCCACCTAGCCCAGCATTGTCAACATGGACTGGCGGCAGCAGCAGCTCTCCAAGGATTCAGGCAGGATTTTCCCCCAGCCATACCTGCAGATGTTGGGGATTGAACCTGGGACCTTCTGCATGCAAAGCATCATGTGCTCTACCACTGAGCTAGGGGCTTCCGGAAGCAAAAAGAAGTGCCTGCCTAGAAAAGCTATCATCTGTTCTGGAAGACCTTCTCCCTAAGTTTTGACATACAGGGACTCTCTCTCTCTCTCTCTCTCTCTCTCTAGTTACTCAGTGGTGAGGTAAGTGCACTCTGTACTTTCACAGGAGTACTTCCTCCCTTCTTACGTCACATGCGCTGGGATCTATCCTTGGCATTGAAAACTGATGCCAGAACTGATATTTGGGGAGCCCTCGCCTATGTATCTGTTTGTCGAGAGGGAATAGAAAACACTCAGTTCTTTCTAGGTCCTAACATGTTGAAAGACACTCTAGCTCTCTGTGTTGTGGTTTCTCCCTCTGTGGTTTCTCCCTCTCTTTTTCTAGGACAGCTGCCCTATTCAACCTTGCACTTAGCCGTGCTCCCCTTGAGGGAGAAACCATCAAGTAAGGTGGGCTAGAGCAGCCACCTCTCCTCTACAAGAGGGGAGAGGAAAGCCAGGAAGGAGAGGAGAGGTTTAACCCTCCTTAACAGTCGGGGGTGGGGGTGTTATGTGTGTAGGAGGCAGTGAAGGGGGGGAAGGCTGTGTGTGTGAGAAAGGGAGGGGAGGGCTGTGTGTGAGAGGGAAAGAGTGGGGGAAGGGGGAATCCAGATTCCAGACCTTGCCCACTGTTGGCATGCAACCCTCGCCCCACTGCCCACTGCCATATGGAGGCCTTAGGGGCAAAATGTTTGCCCACCCCTGTTCTTGGAGAGCCTTCCCCAACCTGCTGCCTTCAGATATTTTGGACTCCAACTCCCATCAGCCCCCAGCTGGCATGGCCAATGGGCAAGGATGATGGGAGTTGTAGTCCAAAGCATCTGGCGAGTGCCACATTTGTGAAGGTTATTCTTGGACAGCTGGAAAAGGTTGTCTTTTTCTAGGACAGCTGCTTTATTCAGCTGTCATGCTCCCCTTGAGTACCTAGTCATGCTCCCCTTGAGTACGGTAATTTGCTGGAACAAAGTTTTCCCTGTGGAATCACCTTTGGAGATTCTTTGAATGTAGCAGAAGCTCTTTCCAGGTGCTTCACAGGTAAATTGACTTTGACATGTGTTATCTTCTCTAATCTTGTAACACCGATGGCACCGGATTCCTTCAACTATATGAAACAAATAGAAAAGGAGAATATGAGCCCCCCACCAAAAAAACAAAAAAACACCAACCCAAACAAGCAAACAAACATGAGATGGTTGTACAAGCCAATGACTAATGTTGAGTTCAGAAGTATCACATTACATTCTGGACACCGCAGGCAGTGATGAGTTTAGGGAACATGTCTGCTCTGTTGCAGGGGTGGCGGCCTATGGCCATCCAGATGTTGTTGGACTATAACTCCTATCATCCATGACCATTGGTGATGATGGCTGGGGCAGATGGGAGTATAACAACATCTGGAGGTTCCCCAGCCCTGTTCTATAGGAAGAGACCATGATACCTGTTAAAAGTGATAAGGAAGGAAAACATCCATTCCGAGCAGAATGTAGATTCGAGTTAAAATGCAGAAATGTTTCTGCTCACTCCTAAAATCAGTGATGGGTTTTGTGTTTTCCAGCTGTTTGAGATGAACAGGAAGGAATAGGGCAGCCATGAGTCCTCTTTTACAGAGGAGGGTCCTGTATTTGAAGGACTGTCCTGTCCCTTTCTGGTTTAATGATAAGATAACAACAAAGAAGAACTGTTGCCTATCAACAGTGAGCACCTGAACAGAGACTCAGCAGGCAGGCACACAAGTCACCTGGTTACCAGGGTGAGAAGTACTGTATTTCTATTTAAATTATAACCATTATTTCTACATTTGCACGCACACACACACTCATGCAAATCAGTATCCTCTTTTGTTCTCTTTTTTTTAGTGATGCATTTCTTTTTTGGCTATTAAGTAGTTTGTTTGATCATCTTCCAGACAAATCCTGGTAGGACAACAAACCCTGGGTTAAATAAACCATTTCTTAACATTGCCTTCAGTTGAAATACTCCCAGTCAGCTGAGTTGTAATTGCTTCCGATATCTTTATAGACCTACCTGTTGCGAAAGACAGCATCATGGAGAAACCAAGAGCCAGAACCTTATTCATCTGAGTTTTCTTTCTGAAAAGGTCAATCAGAGATACAAAAAGAACCCTTCAAGTCAAATCTATAAAGCATGTGAACATTTCAAAACCAAATATATTTGTTTGTTTTTTGCTGGAACCTTAGATATACTTATACAGGTTAACTAGAAAAGTCACTGTTTTATTTTTCTCAAAGATTGCTCTTGTGACTGGACTTAAAAGTGGAGATGGCAGGTTCCCACTCTTTATACATGACCTCTGAAGAAAATCATGTGGTTGAAATGTGCTGGGCTATTAAAACCTTCCATTTACTCCATCCACTAAAGCCATTCTGTGGATTCGTTAGGACTTGTAAGATTGTTTGTCAACAATACATTTACCAAAACAGTTTATTTTTACATTTCAGCTTGCAAACGGAGAGTTTCATGGCAATCTGCAGCTCTTATTTGGGTTAATAATTTGTGTCTATACATTTGATATTGAAATATTCTAGCCATATTTTTTTTACCCTGTCCTTGATATGGTTTCTATTTATCTTCTGTTGTTGGGGACAATTGTTTCCTCTGTTTGAGGAATTCAAAGCCTCCTATGCCATCCTATCGAGGGAAAAGGTCCTGTGGGGTTTATAATGTTATGCTCTCCCCACTTATCCAAGCAGTGATACATTCCAGGGTCAGCACTCTCCAGATGTTTTGGACTTCACCTCCCAGAAGCCCCTGCCAGCATGGCCAATGGTCAGGAATGCTGAGAGTTGTAGTCCAAAACATCTAGAGATCTACTCTCTGCCCACCCCTGTACTAGAACAAACCACCATCACCATAATGATAGCGTTAATTATATCATCACCATTGATTAACCCATAGTAGCAAAAATCACAAACTTGGTGGCAACAAAAATACAAATAAATTATAATGCTAGTGTAACAAGTGCAATAAGAATGTTAAAATGCACAGCTAAAAAAGCTAAAAACTCATAGAGTAAGTAAGGTATATCTACGTATATATTTCAATGAACAGCTCTGGATGTTCCAGCTACCCCTGTGGCTACTGGAGTGCCCACAGCAGCTGCAAAGATATACCTACCCCCTCTGTACACTAGGACATCAATTTCCCTGGGGCAGGACTCACCATACAGCAGATGATCTCTCTCACATGCTCCCACTTTCTTATTCACCCTTTCTTATTTCTTATTTATCTCCATAATAATGAGAAGGTTTCTTCAGTTAACACTTGGAGCCAGAACACAACGAGCAGGAAGGAGAGGAATCAAGGCATCTTTCACCAACCTTTTGGTGGAAGTATAATAAATCCCTTTGCTAGGCACCTCCCATTACTGGTTAGATCATAGCAGCCAATGTTCACAAAGTTCAGGCAGAGGCGTTCATGTGATGCTACTCCAAAAAACAAGCAAACACCTGATTGTTCCACAAGTGGTCCTTGATCGAATCAAGTTTCTCACTGGGGGAAGGTCATTGTGTGGGCAACCAAAGCAGGTGGAATTTCAAGGAGACCATGAAGCACATTGTAATCAAGAGTCACAATTACCGTATTTTCCTGTGTAGAAGACGCCCCCATGTATAAGACGCCCCCCACTGGGCAGTTTCGCAACCGCGCGGTTCTCTCCTCGGCTTACTTCCGTGTATAAGATGACCCTCAATTTTTAGTCTAACAATTTTAGGAAAAAGTATAGTCTTATACATGGAAAAATACTGTAAGTAAATTGAACAGAGAACTACTGACAACATGGATCACATCATGTCAGTGTGGGCTGATTTAGAGATTAGAACAACATCACCTAATAATTACAAGCAACAAATTAATATATGGAAGATTCATGCATTTCAGATTACCCGTACGCCTGGTTTGTCCAGTAAATAATGTGTGGAGTGGGTGGGAGGTAACCATTTTATTGATAATAACATTTGAGACAAAAGAACAAATACTTATTTTGCTTTCCAATCAAACATATTCAATTATAGCTGTTAAACAACATCTAAGACCTCTTTCCCTATATGCCTATAAGTATTCTTTTGTCTCCAATACTGAATCATTTGTCCAATTGATCTATTAAGAGTCCTTTTTTGTAACTTGAACCTCCCATTGTTTTGATAGTATAAGATCGTATGCGTTTCTCCATTTGTGCAATAAAGAGTCGAGACACAAATTATGGTGTAAAATTAGGGCCACATTTATTGAATCAAAGATCTGCAAAGGGAAAAGTGCAGGTACTATCTAAACCGGCCGTTGGCCAGTGGAGCTGTTTATGGGCAAAACATCCAACCCCCAGGGTCTGGCACAGTAGCTCGCCACCCCTCAGTTTTACACCACCATGGTGCTGGGAGGCCTTCTCAGTGTCACCTCCTCATGGGGCCTTGAAAAACCAATGTGGGCGAGGTGAGTTTGCCTCAAAGGCGATCCCCTATCTCCCACAGACTGAGCCGCGTAACTCAGAAACGGGGAGCCTCAGGTCTTGCCAGTCACCTAAAAGGTGCCATGGGATGATCACCGAACCCTACCCCACTGCCTATTCCCACAGGTAAATGTGACCAAATTGTATCAAAACAGGTAACCCAAAATAAAAAATACCCAGCCCCCTAAAGCAGTGTAGAGTAGGCAAAACACAACATGCACACCGCCTCAGGGCCAATCAAGGCAGTGAACCAAATTCCTACTCAGCCCCAAAATAGGCAACCAGAAAAGCTTACACTGTTAACAGGGAGGGAGGGAGCTGCAAAGAGGCTGAGGGTGAGGCAACCAGGACTAATATTGGCCTTGGTGCCCCTTCCTCCTTAAGCCTGATTGGTGGAGTAAGATCACCCTATAGTGGTCTGACTCCAATACCCCCCATGCGCAAATTTCTCCCCACCCACAGCTATGCATGGTTGGGGGAAGGGTATAATGACAGTTTTTCCCCCTGTATCATTTTCAGCAGGCTAAAAGGTATTGTGATAGGAGCTTTTGGAAACAGAATGGATTGGAAAGAATATGTGTATTTTTTTTAAAGAAGGGAGCATAATGGTATACAAGGACTTAGAATAAAGAGGTATTCATGTTCTGATATTTCAGTAATTACATATAAGGAGTTGTTTGAACAAAATGTCTGGGACCAATAATATACATAGACCCTTAACTAAGTTTGAAAAATTAGTAATTACTTGTGATTCCTAAAAGTCCTATATATCAAAAATTATATAATTTACTTTCAGAACTACAAGAGCAGGAGACAGGGATAAAGGCAAGGTGGGAAAAATGTTTAACATCAAAATATCAGATAAACAATGGAAGGATATATGTGTGCGAAGTCCAAAGCACTTTATGGATGTCCTAGCAAGGGAAAAAATTGTATAAGATCATATATTTGTGGTATTTAACACCTCATAGACTGCAGAAAATGTTTAACTTGCCTAATACATTATGATGGAGATGTGATCAGGATTTTGCAGATTTCAGACATATATGATGGCCCTGCAAATATATGAGTCTTTTGGATTAATGTAATCAGGCGCATAGAAAAAAGTACAGGTTATAAATTGCCTTTGGATCCAACAGTTTTATAATTAGGTAAGATAGATGGATTGGTGGCAACCAAGAATGAATGGATGATTGCAAACATGTTGGTTTTAGCTCAGATTCTAATTGCAAAAAGATGGGGAGGGGACAAGAAGTGCCATCTCCAAGTGAATGGGAAAATAATATTTGGCATACATGTTGGGTTTTGATTGGCTTGCACTCATATCTCTCCTTAGCCACTCAGTTTTGTACAAGTCCCTTTCAGTTCTTGCTCTAGCTATGGAAGGGGGAGAAATTCATTCAATTCACATTTTAATGCAAATTTACCTAATTTCACTCTTTCAAACCACTATGCAAACTGAATTCGGTTATCCTTCAAAATTTGCACTTCTCCAAATTTTTCAAATGAGTTCTCCAATCAAAAAATGAATACAAAGATGAGTATATTATTAGCTAAAGTAACGTTCAAAAATGCTTTCTATCCAGCAAATGGATTGCAAAAAAATGTGTGTATTAGGAGAAACGTGCACAAAAATGCTTTTGAATCTTCATGAATTTTTTAAAAAAATCTCAACAGTTGAGACAAACTGAATTTAAGATGGAGAAATTCTCAAAGATGTTCAAGATGTGCCATAATTAAGACTGGAAAAATTAGATACTAAAAAAAAAACCTGAAATTGACAGAATTGTCTATCCTAGCTCTAGCCCTATTCAATCATTGGACAGGAACACAAGGATGATAAAGGGACTGGAAACAAGGCCCTATGAGGAGAGACGAGTCTGAAAGAACTCGGCATGTTTAGCCTTCAGAAGAGGAGACTGAGGGGAGATACAATAGCACTCTTCCAGTACTTGAAGGGTTGTCCCACAGAGGAGGGCCAGGATCTCTTCTCGATCATCCCAGTTTGCAGGACACGGAATAATGGGCTCAAGTTACAGGAATCCAGATTCCACCTATACATCAGGAAAAATTACCTGTCCGTAATGGAAACAACTACCTAGGGAGGTGGTGGGCTCTCCCACTCTGGAGGCATTCAAGGTGCAGCTGGACAGCCATCTGTCAGGGATGCTTTGACCTGGATTCCTGCATTGAGCAGGGGGCTGGACTCGATGTCCTTGTAGGGCCCTTCCAACTCTACTTTTCTATGATTCGGTGATTCTAAGAGGCATAGCCTGCCCCAATGTTCTCTAACGTGCCATCCAAGTCTGTGACCTTCCCATGTTGAGTGGGAAGGCCTGAAATGAATGTCTACTAGAATTCACTCGACTGGGATGGGGAACCCAGCTCTATCAGGCTTCTCGATTGTGCAAAGGTTTTTACTTGTGCTCAAACAAATGCAAGTAGAATCCCCCTTCAGACTGTCCCACTCAACATGGGGAGGTTGGGGACCTAGACAGCGGAGCTGGCAGCACTGAGAGTGGGGCGGGCATGCACAGTGCTATCCCTCTTACACATACAAAACAGACATAATACTTAATCTATGTAACACCCACTTGTTACATAGGTGGGGTGGATGATGCATGTTAGCAGTTTGGAAAGTAAGATAACTCTATGATTGTTGCTATGCAAACTGACTCTGTGGGGAAAGCCCTGGAAAAGGAAGACTCAACTGTCCAAGCTGTACAGGCCAATGTTGAACGGAAAAACACAAGACACCTGGGCGTTACTTTTTGGATCCATTTGTTCTTGTGCCACCCACTAAGCAGCTGAAAACCTTCCCTGTTTATCTAACCATTAAACTACCTATTGTTGGTTAACTACGTGTCAGTGTGATATGATTGCTGGAACCCACCAGGGCCAGTACAGAGGTTGGTAACACTGCAGTGTCTTCAGCACTTGCCTTAAATCCTGATCACACAGGTAGACCACTGATTAGAAATTTGTTAAACACGTATAACAAACACCAACCTTCCCTAACTAACCTGATGCCCTCCCGATGTTTTGGACTATACTTCCCATCACCCACTGGTGATACTGGCTGGAGCTGATGGGAGCTGTAGTGGAAACCTACCTGAAAAATTCAGGAACTGATCAGAGGGCATATTCTTAGTTTGGAAAAGATGTTGCGGAATAAACCTAAACACCATCCATATTCAGGCAATTTACTAATGCGTCATCAGTGCATGAGTGTGGAGGTGGTGGCACCAAGCAGCCCCCAATGTAGTGCACGCCGACCAGTTCTGCTGCATGCTGCAAGGGCAAAGGCTCAATCCCTGCAGATATTCACGCACGATGTACAGATGGGTGCTGGGGTGGGGCTAGTAGCAAATGCAGTTTGATGTAAGCAAGTGTAAAGTGACACATGTTGGGGCAAAAAAATCTCAACTTCAAGTATAAGAGCAGATGCAGGGGCCCAGATCTGAATCTTAAAAGCCCCTCTACCCTCACGCTAGGGGCCCAATCCAGATCGGGGGGGGGGGGCTACACTTACTCTAGAGTAAACATAAAAAAGAGACATGGCTGCTAGGCACACCTTTTCAGTACTGTCTTTGGGCCCACAGTCTCCTCACCTCCTGATAGGGCGGCAGCTGCTCAGCGTTTCCACTCAGGCAGCCATTCCCTCCAAGCAGGACACTCTGTTCTCCCTATCCCATGTTCATTTTTATTTTCATAGCTCCACATTGGCTATTGATCGTTCTCCCTGTCAGTCCTCATTGCTGGTTTTGTGAGGGTGACCTCTTAATATATTTTTAAAGTTTCTTTAAATATTTGCAAACCTCAGGGTTCCCCTGAGCCTGCTTGTGATACCTCCCTCTTGATTCTCACAGTGCAATCCTATACATGTTTATTCAGAAGTGAGCCCCATTAAGTTTAATGAGACTTAATGCCAGGTAAGTGTGAATATTTATTTATTTATTATATTTATACCCCGCCTTTTTTCCTTAAGGAACCCAAGGCGGCTTACATAATCCTCATCCTCCTCTCCATTTTATCCTCACAACAACCCTGTGAGGTAGGTTAGGCTGAGAGTCTGAATTCACTCAATTTCTGGCAATACCCTTGAATAGATCTGAAGAAGAATGGACCCACTTTAGAGAGCACTCATTCATTCCAGCAGTACATTTCCTTTATTTATCTCCTCCTTTTAACTTCAGCTATTTCTTATATTGTCTTAAACTAACTTTTTTTTTTTTTACTAATGTATTAGCTTTTCTGGTAAATCTATCTTAACGTATTGACCTACTGATCTACTACTGTGATTGTGTGTTTGATTACTTATTGGGTTGGATTCAGTCTAAGTTGTACTTAGGTCCCATTAATAAAACCAAAGGGACTTAAGTTGCAACTAACTCTTCACAATGATTTCAGTGCTACTAACTTTGTCTGCACCCAGCTCATTATCTTCTGTATTGTTTATTTATTTACTGATACACATGTGCATGCATGCACAAATATATGTAAAGAAATTAATAAGAATGAAAGAATGAAAACCAAAGAGAAAACCGTCTTGCCCCCTGCCCAAAAGATAAATTCAAAAAGCATGAAGAACTACATTGGCCACATGGCGTGGCATGGCAACGTGCCCAGGGTGTCTGTAAAACACACGTAAGAGCAAATAGTCACCATTTCATCTTCAACTGTCGAAGTTACACTGGTCTCCCACATATTTGTGGTTGGAGAGGGGGGAATCACATGATCTTTAGGCTTCCAGAAGCTGTAGGAATGACGCAACTCCAACAAATCCAACTTGAGCTTAGTCCTCCACAGTCCAAGGAGGCTTGTGTGTGTTACACCAAGCTTTTGAACAGCACCAGGAATGCAGTATTTTTTCACGAATCAAGGTTACCACGTTCACGCATGCATGGGTGCAACCTCTTGTTAATCTAATATGCCCCGCTATAAATGAAGAGAGAGAGAGAGAGAAATCAGTATGGATGACCTGTGGGTAGAATCCCTCATTGTTGGCCCCTCTGCATAACTTCTATGGACTGTTCATTTTTCAGAAGTTCTGTCTATACTAAGTAGAGAAACTATTATGGAGGACGTTTGCCAATATATGTTTGTATGTATGTACACATGCATATGAAGTCCGAAGTGTGTTCCAACAAACTTCAATTAGTCCTGCCATCCAATTCAAGAACATATATTAAGGGTCTTCTAAGAGCAACAGCCAATCCACTTTCAAGAGAGAGAAAGAGACATTATGTGTGAGTCAATTTTCAGAAACATAAAAATGGTGACAAGTTTTGGTTTGTCATAACTTCTCAGAAAACTGGAAAGGTTATGTAAGGATAATAGGGATCCACACTGAACATTGTCCAAACAATGTTTTCCCCCTACTACATTCACCTACAAACTGTCTTCTAACATAGCAGTATCCTTTCGTTTCACAAGCAGTTCTTCCTGTTATACACGTGTTATCTTGTCTAACGTAAAGGCATTTGTGGCATGGGATTCCTCCAACTGTGTGAGAGAAACAGAAAGGAAGATTATGAGGCTCAAAGGAAAACTCAAAGCCTGAGTAATATTCACTGGGTTTTACACAGGTCAATGACTAAAGTTTAGTTCAGACATACGGTATCTAATGGAATTCTGGATAACACCAGGCAGTGACGGGTTCAGGGAATTTTGGGGTTCCAGGAATTTTGAGGTATTGATTGGTCGGTCGGTTTGGTTCACTCACAATCTGGTATTTCAGGCCATTCTGTGGCTTTTGTATCACTCCCTTCTAGTCATCTGTGAACTTTGTTGGTTTGTCTCACTCGTAAGCTGACATTCCAGGCAAAGATGGCTTCCGGGTGTTAAGGGGCTAATAAAAGAATTACTGGAACGGGTTGAGTTCTAAAATATTGTTCTTATGTATCTTTAACACATCACACTGTTCTTTGGTATCAATATTTTTTTTAATGAAGGGCTGCTGCAGCCCATTCTGTTCCAGATGATACTTGCCCATGCACTTGTCTGATTTGCCAGACCAACAGGCATGCAACTGAATATAGGAGCAAAGAGGGGGGCTATTGAAATTACCTACTTATTTATTCTATTTTAATACAACCAGTAACAAATGGTATAAGCTCTGTTGGCTCTCTAGATATGAAGAACCCATGTGGCTTGGTGGACAGGGTGAGTTTGACCAGGAAGACTTGGATTAAAATCCCCGCTCAGACATGAGATGTAGAGGCAATCAGCACATGACAAGCAAGTGAATGTAACAATGTCCAATGGATTAGATCAGGGATCTCCAACCTTGGGTCCCCAGATGTTGCTGGACTACAGCTCCCAGAATCCCTTGCCATTTGCCATGCTGGCTGGGTATGCTGGGAGCTGTAGGCCAGCAACATCTGGGGACCCAAGGTTGGAGAGCCCTGGATTAGATGGACCCTTGGTATGATTGACCAGTGCTCTTTGTGTGGATCCAAGCAAGGACTTTTACAAGCTATTTGCTCATAGGAATTACATTAAGTGCTGTAAACCAGTGTGGTGTAGTAGTTCGAGTTTTGGACTGGGACTCAGGGGATGGATTCTAGTCCCCACTCGACCCTGAAGTTTTGGACTGGGACTCAGGGGACAGGTTCACTGAGTGACTTTGGGCCAGTCACTGACTCTCAGCCTAACCTACCACACAGGGATGTTGTGAGAAAAATGGAGAGGATGAGGAGCATATGAGCTGGCCTGGGTTCCTTGCATGAGGAAAAAAGATGGGATACAAATATAATAAAACAATAGTTAAATAAATAACAAACATTTGGACAGGCTTACCATTTGCCACTCACAGATAGTTCTGCTAAAATATTCTATAATATCAAATATTTGATTCTGTAATATCAAATATTTTTGATACTACAGCTATTTTTGTTAACATGGCTTGAAATTCATGGGTCCCTTTAGTTTTTACTCATCTACTAGATTATTTTGAGTTTTGGTTCCCCCCACCCCTGCTAGTCATATCCATAATGTGTTACAGTTTTTATAAGAAACTAGGTATATCCTGGACCTGGATAGCGTAAGGAATTATCAATGATGACTAAGAAATAAAGATTGATTGAACATAATTTTGCCTAGGAGGCAAACCTTGATGAACGACCCACAGTTCACAACCCAACAACATACCATGGGTTCTCTTCATAGGATGTTTGTGGTTAACAAGCTATGGCTTGTTAGAGCAGCTGGGTTCATAGATTTCATAGATCATAGAGTTGGAAGGAGCCTACAAGGCTATCGAGTCCAACCCCCTGCTCAATGCAGGAAGCTAGAGGAGGGGTCTCCCATCCAAGTAATAACCAGGCTTGACCCTGCTTAGCTTTCCACGCTCAGACAAGCTGAGCCAGCATAAGCCACAGGCCTGTCAGACAACACAATAACCCATATTTCAAGAACAACCCACGGTTCAACAACAACCCACACTCAACCCTTGAGTGTGGGTTATCGTGTTATCTGAACCCAGTCATTGTCTCTAGAATGGCTTATGAAAGCATCCATTTTTTCCCTCAGTGACAATCAATACAACATAATTCTAGTAACCCCTAATTCAAGCCCCATTCTTAGGGCTCATCCCTGGTTCTCAGTGCCAGCACTGCCTTTTGTAAGCCATATGGGTCCCTTCAATTGAATCCTCCCAATCAGCTGTGTTCCAATAATTTCCAATCCTTTTTCTGCTTTCAGGACTTACCTGCTACAAAGCAGAGCATCAATAAGAAGCCAGAAGCCAGAACCTTATTCATCTGAGTTTTCATTCTGAAAAGTCAGGGTTACATAATAAGCGCATCTGAGTCAGATTTAAATAGCCTATGTGGGATTTAAAGCCTCCAATGCCAGGTCATAGAGAAGGATGGTCTTGTGGATTTATAACCGCATTGAAGACTAATTTACCATTGTCCATGGAACAAGTAGAACAGCCGGTGAATCACATGCTCCATGCAAATCCATCATGTACTTCGGATGAAAACTGACACATCTTAAAACAGCAACTCCAATGGAGTTCTCCAATTTAAAAAAAATGCATACAAAAATGTGTATATTGGGGAAAATAATGATTTTTAAATATGCTATATTTGGGAAATTGTATATTAGGCAAAAATGCATTTATTAGGAAAAATGTGAATACTCATGCAAAGTTTTAACCAAAAAAAAGTTCTCAAAGTTTGGGATGAATTGAATGTATGCCTGGAGAAATTCTCAAGGTTCAACATGAACTGAGATTAGGACTGGAAAAATTAGAAACTGAGAAAAACTGAAATTGACAGATTTGTGCATTCCTAGCCTGAGTACACAACTGGGAGCTCAGGAAATGCCCCAAGGAGAAGCATAGACCCTCTCATCTAGCACAACTAGACATGGTCCCTCATCTGAGGTGGGATGGCAGGAACCAGCTCAGGCTGAAGCTCCCACCCATGCCCATGGAAATCAGAAGCACTGAACCAGAAGACCTGATCTCCCATCCATGAACCATCTGGACCTGCTCTGCACTGGAGTCCCTCAATGAGATGATCAGGAATGGCAGACAAGCTTTCCTGAAAGGGAGCTTGCCCACTACTATTGATGCCCCCCGCCCAGCAATGCACAGCTGAAACAGAATGTTGGGTGCATTCTAGGCGCACTCTCAGATCATGCGAGGCAATGATGAAACCCCACATGCACCCCAGAAGATGCAAAAGATTCTGGGGCAACACGCTGTATTTCATGGTAGACTATTAGACTCTAGCATTGCTGCTAACTACTGGAAATCCTGGCATCGTGTGCCACTGATTCTTAGATGGAAGATTTGTCAAACTTACAATCCATGAAAACATCAATTATAGGATAAGTTCTTACCTGACCACTTGGATTTCTTATGGCAGTATTTTTAATGAAGTCGAGAAGAACTTTTTTTGGTAAATTTTTACTATCTATTCTGTACCTGAATGGATGAAAGAACAAATATTAGTAATGTTTTATTCTATCTTATCATATAGCCGTAATATTTTGGTTGATCTATTATATTCTTTCTTTCTATACTATACTGTACCATATATGATATCTAAACATGGTTGCCTGTGCTTGTCCCCCCCCCCCCAGTGTTTGCATTATATACGAATCATAACATATTTTATCAATTTCTTAAATCAGCATCTTCTATTTCAGTGGAAATTACTTCCTACTTGTCTTAGGGCCTCAGCTTTGTTCCCTCAGTACTTTGGATATTAACCCAACACTTGACCTCTGTACCTTTTGTTTAGCTAAGGTGAGTCTCACTCAACTCTGTTTATATCCAAGTAATTAGAATAATAAGAATAAGAATAATAACTTCTGGAATAATTAGAAGTAACTATATATCCAAGTAATTAGAAGTTACACACGGCTTCTTCCATTAGCACTCAGAGCCAGAGCAAGAACACAAAGAGCCGGATGGAAAGGAATCCAGCATCTCTCACTGGAAGCAATATAATCCATTTGCTAAGCGCCTCCTCCTACTGGCTGGAGAAAAGCAGCCAACAATGTTACCCTTGAAGTTTCACAAAGTCTAGGCAGAGGCGTTCTGTGCTGCTGCTGCTCAAGAAAGATGCACTTGAATGGTGGGCGTGTTCCACATGTAATGGAGACTTGGTCCTTGATCAACACAGTTTCCGACTGGGAAACGGTCACTGTGTGGGTAAACAAAGCAGGTGGAGTTTCCAAGAGGCCATGGAGCACAGTGTAATCAAGCGTGACCATTAACGAGATTGAATGGAGGACTACTAGTTTTGATCACATTGTCACTGTGGGCTGATGTAGACATCAGCATTAGCTGATAATTACAAACAACAAACTTATATATGGAATAAATATGCATTTCAGATGTAATGCATTTCTTAGCGCTGATTGCATAGCAGCACTCTAGGCCTGTTAGCCCACTTATGCAGCAGTTAATATTAACAAACAACAAGCTCATATCTGAAAAGGCATTTTGGATTAAGCATATGCCAGGTTCCTATCCAGTAAAGGTGCTGGGTTCTGTTCTGGAGACTTGCATGTGGGCCTGGTTTGGGGATGGAAATAGCCTTGGTCACTCTAGTAGATGACCTATATTGGAAAATGGATGGGAGGTGAGTGATCCTGTTGGTTCTCCTGGACTTCTCAGTGGCTTTCAGTACCCAACCATCAATACACAACCATCAACCATGCTATACTTCTGGATCATTTATCCAAGTTGGGTGTAGGTGGCATGGTTCTGGACTTCCTGGACCAATGGCCTCAGAAGGTGGTGTCTGGGGACTTCTGCTCCATCCCATGGCTATCAGCCCATGGAGTGCTGCAAGCTTCCATCTTGTCCCCTATGCTTTTTAACATCTACATGAAACCTTTGGGCAGAGTCATTTGGAGGTTTGGGCTGAAGTGCCATTAGTATGCAGAAGACATTCAGCTCTACCTCTTGTTTCCACTAATGATTCTAGGGAGGCTGCTGAACTCTTGAACCAGTTTCTGGAGGCAGTTTTGGGATGGATGAGGGCAAACAAGCTGAGACTTTATCCAGACAATATGAAGGTACTGTAGGTAGTAGGAAAACAGATGAAGAAACAAGAGGGGAGGGCACTTGCATGTAACAAAAACCAATGGGAGAGAGAAAGACGAGCCTTAAGTGCGTGTGGAAAACTTTTATTATTGCCCAACGCATTTTGGAAATGTTTTTCCTTTGTCGGGGGCCGCTAGTTTTTCATTGGATATATTCAGGAGGAAATCCTTCAGCTATCTTCCTTGCAAGAAAGTGGAGAGAGCTTAAGAATTTTGTACAAAGGAGACAGCTGAAGGATTTCCTCCTGAATATATCCACTGAAAGACTAGCAGCCCCTGATAAAGGGAAATCATGTCCAAAACACGTTGGGCAACAATAAAAGTTTTGCATAGGCACTTGAGACTCTTCTTCCTCTCTCCTGTTGGTAGGAAAATAGACCAATCTGGAAAGAGGAAAACATCTTGCCTTAGATAGGGTTGCCCTCCCCCTGAAAAACAAGTGTACACTTTGGAAGTGGCCCTAGACTTAGCACTAACTGTGGCAGAGGTGGCCAGGAGTTCTTTGTTACCCGCTTCGGCTGGTACACCAGCTGTGACCCTATCTGGAGAGGGTTGATCTTGCCTCAGTTATTCATGCTCTCATGACATTCAAGCTGAACTACTGTAATGCAATCTCTGTGGGGCTGCCTTAAAAGTTGGCTCAGAAATTTCAGCCAGTGCATAATATGGCCACCCAGATATTGGTGGGGGCTGGGTGGCTGTCTCATGTGACACTAATATTGTGCCAGCTGCACTAGTTGCTAGTGCATTTCCAAGCTCAGTTTAAAATGTGGCTTTAAGTAGTACTGTGCCAAAACCCCACTTCCCTTTCTCAACCTCTTTGTTTCCCTGCAAAAAGAAGCTGCTGCTTTTCTGCCTCTTTCGTGGGGATTTTGAGTAGTTCAAAGAAATTTCTCAGTGTACAGGGCTTCTGTGCTAACTTACTATAAGGAGGTGGTTGAGGGGTGTGTGTATGCGCTCTTTATTTTGCAACTTTTATCCCATCCTGTGCTTTTCAGCCTCCCCAACTGCTTGTGCTTCCTGGAAAGCCCCTTAGAGGTCTTAACCATCTCTTCTTCCCTTGGGCCTTTCCAGCGCTACTGCCTGCTGAGAGAGCACATCAAGAGTTGTTGTTGTTCTACTACTACTACTACTACTACTACGTCATCTTGTTAAAAGGACTTCTAAAACAGCCAAATCAAACCAAAATGCCTTGCTCGACTTTCAGACACTTGGCAGACAGCAGCACCGGAGTGTTTCATTCCCCACTGTCCTCGTTATTATAATTATAATCACCCATGTATCTGTGGTTGCAGGAAAATCACATGGACATGTTGAATATGCTACCAGAAGCTGTAGCAATGGAGCAGCAACGACAAACCCAGCACTGACAAACCTAGTCAGCATGAACAATATTTACTGGTAAACATTAAATATGTTACAGTAATTTGTTTCACAGCAAAAATAATGTTCTGTAAACTTGTTTTTGTGGTTTATGATGGTACGGCATTTTGGGGTGCAACCTCGGGCAATATTTGTAATAATTCCTGCTGTGAATGAAAAGAGAGAGATTGATCATTATGGAGGACCTGTTTGGGGAATTTCCTGAGCATTAGCTTGGCATCTGTTCATAATTCTTGCAGATTTTTTTGTTTTTCCAGACCTCTGTCCATAACGTGGAGAAATTATCATGGGTGGAATTTGCCCATCATTGTTTGTGTCTGTGGGGCTGCGTCTGAAGGCAGAACTGATGTGTTCCAACAACAAAGCAATTAGTGCTACCTAGGAGCAGGGCTTTTTTTCTGGTGGAACTCACCGGAACTGAGTTCCAGCACCTTTTCTTCTATTAATTACATTACAATTTAATCGCCATCTACTCCCGAGGAAATGTAATCCAAGAGTTCCGGTACCCTTTTCTCCAGAAAAAAAGCACTGCCTAGGAGCAACAAGGTACAACAGCAAATCCACTTTTAGAAAAGAATAAAAGACACACACAGCAAAAAATTAAAAAGTTGAGGAGGATTTGATTTGCAGAACTATAACAAATCGTGTTTTTGTGTCTTTAACCACTCTGAAGATGGCAGTGAATAGGGTCATACAGAGGTACAATGGCCTTAGGCATTAATAACTGATCTATACAAATGCTAAAAATGACACCCCCCAAATATACATTTTCAATCAATGAGAATATAAATGTGCACATAAGTGCATACAAAAATGTGAATTGAATCACCCTAAAATGTTGTTTTCCCTGTGGCAAATCTTAGATTGTAAGCTCATTGGGGCAGTGACCTGCACTCTGTACAGTACCATCTATACTGATACTATGTAAGTAAATAAACAAGCCATCCAACAAACCAACTACTGGTGTAATTCTCTTGTGCAAGGAAGGGTTGAGCACCAGACTGAAAGACAAACTCTTGAGCAGGAGATCACACTCCATTCTTGGGTCAGTGCTTAGTTTCTAGAAAAAGAGGTGCCTGCCCTAGAAATCCATCAACCATTCTAGAAATCCTTCCCTATAAGCTCTGACGGGCAATTACTCTCTCTACTTACACAGTGGTGAAGGAAATGCACTCTGTACCTGATCAGGAGCAATTTCATTCATTCTTATTTCTCATCAGACATGGTGTTAGGGGGCGGCCCACTAGAGCTGGAGCCCCAAATCTCTGGGAGGCCATCTGCCCCACCACCCTGCTGCCCACAGGCACTTGCTGAAATGAAGGCACAGGGGCCCTGAGGATCTCTGTTGCATCTGATCCCCCTGGATTAGCTGCCTTTTTGCCGACATGTGCTTCACCTGCCGCTGCCCCTCTGCTTGAATCTTTCTGCCTGAGGTTTTTTTCTGAAATCAAATGCCCTTCTCTCCCCTGTCCATATATCCCTTTTTACAAATAGGGGTGTCCTTAGGAGACAGGGTCCTTACACACACACACACACACACACACACACACACACACACACACAGGCTTTAGAGCATATGTAAATTAGCAAATGCAAATTTGTGCGCTTTTTTTGGTCCTGTGGGCCTGAGCCCCGGATCTTTGCAGTACCCAGCACTGCCCAGTTTTTGTCATGCCCCAGGGCAATGTCTTAGCATTGGAAGAACAGATGCCCCAGAACTGAGTTTTGGAAAGCCTTGGCAGAAATTAAGACTTACCCCCATGTATGTGCTTTGACAGAAGGAAAAAGCAAATAGGCTCACTTGTCTACTGTACCTTTTGCAATGGCCTGAGACTCTTGGACAACTGCAAAAGGTACCGTATCTCTGTCTTCCTTTGCATCTGGTCAACCTCTCCAAGAACATGTTGCCCAAATGAGCTTTGTCACCTAGAGTTACCATATGAAATTCTTCGAAGGTAGCAGTATCCAGATGATACACAGGAAGATTGGGGGTGGGAGCATGTATTATCTTTTTTAACCTTCCAGCAATGATGGCATTTGAGTCCTCCAACTGCATGAGACAAACAGAAAAGAAGACTGTGAGGCCAACCCTGCCCTTCCCCCCCCCCCAACACAAAATAAATGTCTGTTTTCTTTATTTCAGACGTGCCTTGTGGAATTCTGGACACAGCAAGCTGCGATGAGTTAAGAGATTTTTTTCCTGCTTTATATGAAGAGGCCATGACACCCTTATCCAGAAATGTGAAAATGGAGGAGAAGGAGAGAAAGAGAGAACAGTGAGCTCATAGTGAATGTTTCTGTATGTCTTTTGATATTATCGTCTGGATACTATTGCATCTCTTTTCTAGGATGTTAGCTGCTTTGAGCTTCCTTTTGCAGAGAAAATGGGGTTCAAATAAATTATATGTGAAACTCTGGGGGGGAAACAGAAAGATTGATAAGCATATGGGGAGGTGTTCCCATCTCAAGGTCTTTTATTTTATTCATTCCCCCCCCCATGGGGAAAACTGGAATTTAGGGGGATTAGAGAGGGGAGAAGTGAGGGGGGATTGGGGGTAGAACCTTCTTATGAATTATTTTCACTTCTATATTCATAGGTGAAAGTGAAATGCCTTAAAAAGCAAGCTTTTAAAAAAAAATTGATACTCTTTACTTCCTCAAAATGGTTTGAAATAACTATGCAGCGATGATGTAGATGGCCTACAGGACAAGATAACTACAATCCCTCTGTATACAGGCCCGGCAATACAGAGTGGCATTGCTGGGCCTTTACTGAGGTCCAGGAACTTCAGGAAGGCCCACCGCAGAGTCTGATATGTGATGGAAATTGTAATATTGCCTGCTTAAATCAACGAGGTAATGTAACCACTAGTTACAGTGGGAGGAAAGGGTTAATTGAACAATCCCCAGAGTGCATGTTTTGTAACCCCTCCTCCCTACTTCCAGGGTCTCTGTGGCCAGCTCTCTCTACCTCTCCAACCTGATGGACACATGGTCTGAGCTGGCTTCCACCCAGTGAACTCCAATGAATTAAGCAGACTCTTAACAGCATCCTGCATATATGAATAAACAGACTGTAAGTAAAACTAATAAACATCTTTATTAGTTTTAAACCTTGTTTGGACAATCCATTTCCTTTTAAGAGCCTTTTAGCAGGGTTTAACAACCCACGTAGTGATAACCAGTTTCAATAAGCAGGCTGTGCATAAGGGGGGGGACGGGACTCTGCCTCGTCCTAACCAGTATAGGACCGACTCCTTCCCATATCCTCCAACAATATGTCCCACCCCCTGCTTACCCCAACCTTCCTGCTGCATCCCTCTTGACTTCATCTGTGTTGCATGGATGTACGCATGAAGTAGGCGCTCTCTGGCTGGGTGGGGTGCAGCATGAGGACAGAGGCAGCAGCAACAGCATGCTATGGCAGAGTGAAGTTAATGCCTCTGTGTGTGTGTGTGTGTGTGTGTGTGTGTGTGTGTGTGTGTGTGTGTGTCCTCTTGATGATGGCTAAGCTCCTCTTGGAGAGGTTGGAGGGCAGATTTGGAGGATGTGCCCACCAGTCAGTGGACAGCTTGGATTTGTTGCCTGACCTCCCTTGCTGCAAGAGTGAAGATAGAGCCAAAAGGGGGGGGATCCTGGAATGACCCATAGAAGCCTTATTGGCTCCTAGACTGTGAACCAGTCTTTGTGGATAGAATGCTGGGCTAAGTATGGGTGACAATTTTGTTTCAGTTTGTTTTTGACAGGAATTTACCAAAATTCGCAAACGTATTTGTATTCGGGATGGAAAGAGCTTGAGATTTAAAAAAAAACAATGAAGGAGAGGAGAAAGCAAAACTGACAGATTTGTCCGCTCAGGCCCAGGGCTTTCAGCATGTAACTCTTTAAATTCTGGGTTTGAATTCCTGAGTATCCAACCATGCTAGTGCAGAATTAGGGTTGCCATCTCTATACAGCTACACGGCAGGCAGGTACAGCAATACTACAGCATGGTCCATTTCCATGCTGGGAATAGCTGGATCTATTGAATTTGGCCAGTGCAGATGGCTGAGGATTTTGTTTCAGTTTGGTTTTTATAAGAATTTACCAAAATTCCTTCATATTTGGTACAGAAAGAATTTGAGATTTTTTAAAAAAAAATGAATGTGGGAGAAACCGAAACTGGTAGATTCACCCATCCCTGTGTTGGACTTGGAGCAGACGGACCAGGGTTAAAATCCCTGCTCAGCCCAACAGCTCAGGAGAAACAACACATATAAGCAATGGCACTTTTGTAAAAAGCCTATTATTGTTTTCTAAATTGGGGGGGATTGGGGGAAAGCATCAGAAGGTTATGACTCTGAGCTAAGAAGCTGCAGTGGGCAGAGTGGGAGCTTACAAAATTACCTGCTGGCCATTTTTTTTCCCTCTCAAAATCACCCCCAAGCTGCTTTCTCCTTGTACGGGATTCCAGACGAGTGTTGCAAGCGGAAGTCTTGAACCCAAAGGGAGTGTGAGAAGAACTTAGAAGAAGCTTGTGGGAAAGATCTTGAGTAGAAAAATGACTGGTGAGCCATAGGCAAGCTCCACAGTCATTGGGCATTATGCTGTTGTAAGGTTAGGCAGGAGAGGGTTGATGTGACCAGGATGACTGAGGATGTTCCTTAAAAGTCCACTGGCCCAAGTTGCCAGGTACATCTGTTGTTGGGGAAAGTGCACGTAAATGGGACACCTTGACTAGGAAATAGCTGGCAAGTCTTCTAGAAGGTGAGGGCCATTTTGGCAAAATTGTAAGCCCATCTTCTCTCCCCCACCCCACCGCCCCGAGTGCTGGCTGCAAATGTAATCTAGGTGGCTGTGCATGAAAACAATAGGCTCTGCAATTTGAGTGACAGATTAACAGAGCCTTTAAAAGACACAAGGCCAAACTAGATGATCCACCAGCCATGCAAGTAGCCACTGCATGATTGGCTTTTTAAAAATAAATTGCAGATGTGTTGGTGAAGGGGAAGGGGAACGAACCTTGTCAAGATTTGTTACATTTTTGGAATATAGAATAATATCATACAGTCATGCCTTGGATTGGGAGCATAATTTGTTCCGGAAACATGCTTGTAATCCAAAACACTCTTATATCAAAACGAAATCCCCCCAAAAAAATTTGTACAGAGATTTTTAATTTAAGCCGTACTACAGTACTTGTATTGCAAGACGTCGCTTGTATATCAAGTAAATAAATAAATAAATAAATATTTAAAAATTTGCTTGTCTTGCAAAACGCTCTCAAACCAAGTTACTTGCAATCCAAGGCATTACTGTATATGGGAAATATAACTTGGTCCCATGAGGTGGGGGGGTGCACAATGTTTATGTTGTATTTCTGTTTTATTTGTTATTAGTTGTATGATTGGAAATATTCAATAAAACTTATTTAAAAAATAAATAAATAAAATTGCAGGATAGGGCCACCGACCCAGATCAAGACCATAGCATGGGGGCATGGAGCTTTACATCTTTGCTCCCCACTGAACTTCCAATCTGGATTGGGGGCATCAACACCTATTAGCATGGAGGTGTGCCTGAAGAAAGCTGGCTCCCATAGGAGTGAAAGGGAGTTTCCCCCCCAATGCAAATTGCAGCTGCACTTTACTTTTTGAAAGTCAATCAAGCAATTGTTAATTGGCTGTACTGTCTGGAATGATAGGAGTTGCAGTGTAACACATATGGAGGACACGTGAAGTTGGGGAAGGCTGCTGTAAATATTGGGACAGGTTGACCATTTGCCACTGGCCAATATGGTAAACCTGATTTAGTCCCAAAGACTGAAGAAAAGTTTTATGCATTTTAGCACACAATTGGCTTATGAAACCATCCATTTCCCCCTGCTGACAGTACAAGCCTCTTAATTGCACCACTTCCAGCTGCATTCCCCGAAGATGATGCTAGTGTTTCCTTTCATACATTGTGTGAAATCCTATCAATTGGCTGTGTTACCATGCTTCACCCCCCCGCCCCCCTTTAAGGACTTACCTGCTGCAAAGGAGAGCATCAACAAGAAGCCAAGAACCAAACTCTTATTCATCTTATTTGGGTTGCTATTTTCACACAAGCCTGTAGGGGGCAGATTGCTGACTGAAATGTGACTCTTCAATTCGCCTTTATGTTTGCTGTTAAAGGTTCGCTTCTGCCACCCTCCACCTAACGACAGGAATCCATCACCCCTTTTTCCAAAGGCTCGCTGGTGGCTTCCCACCACCCAATGACATGAATACACCACCTCTTTTTTCCAAAGGCTTGCTTGTGGCACTTTCTACCCAATGACTGTTTCCCTCAGAATTATAGGCTGAGCCCTGGCGGCTAGAACACCAGCCTGGCAATCTTTCAGCTGTTAGAGGGCTTCCCACCTCTAAATTCCTTTTAACCTTCTGCTTTGTTTTCTAGCCTCTGACTGATTTTTCTCTGGCAACTCTTCTCTGCCCCCCTGAGGCCCTTTGAAAGCTTACAGGTTCTGGCTTCACATTATCATTACATTCAAATTTCAAATTGACGATACAGTCTGGACTAATTTTTTCATTTGAGGACAAGACAACACAAATAGTTCTATTGCTTACACTGGGATCACCCGTCCCCTCCCCTCCAGCAACAATTTATCAACAAGACAACACAAATACACTTGAATCACCCGTCCCCTCCACTCTGGAAACCAAGTCCTAGACCCGGCTTTCAAATGCAAATGTAGTTCAGGCCCAGTAAGTCAAGAGTCATGAGTTCCCCTCCCCCTGCCCGGCCAGGTGAAGTGCATAACCTACCCACAGGCATTCATGGGTATTTACGATGGCTTCTACTTATCTTTGAAGCCATCCCAGGTGCCAGTAAAACATAAATATGGTTAAAATAAAAATTGAGAGGAGTAGGGTGCCTTGGTGAGCACCTAGGAAGGTGCCTGGAGACACATTGGTTCCCATGGGCACCATGTTGTGTATCTCTGTTCACTAACAGATGACCAGCATTGGATCCAACTCTAGATTTCTACTCATTATTTTTCTTTTCTTTTTTTTCACAGTGTAATAGCCACACACACCACATACCCCAGTAATAGGAACTGACATTGGGCAATTAAGTGCGCAATCATATTACGGTGATCCAGGGCCGGCGCTACCGCTAGGCCAACTAGGCTGTTGCCTAGGGCGCGTAGCGTAAGAGGGCGCAGAATGCTGCGCTCCTCTTCGCTGCCGGCGCGCTCCTGCCCTGCCGTCCCGCCCGCCCGCCTCTCCGAGAAAGCCAGGTCAGTGCGCCCGGAGTAGTGGTGGGGCGCTGGGACGAGCAGCGTTTAATACAGCGGCCGCCTTTTAGCTGTTGGCGGCCGCTCGTCTTTTTTGCCGGGGCTTGCTGCGGCTGCGACGAGCAGCTGATCCTCGCACAGATTGCCAGGGATTGGTTGCCGTGACGCCGAGCTGGAGCCTGGGCGCCTCCCCCCCACCTTGCCTCGCCTCGCCTCGCCTCGCCCCCCCTCCCCCCTCCCCCCTCCCCCCCGCTTCGCCTCGCCCCCCCTCGCTTCGCCTCTACTCCGCGCTGCCTCCCCCCCCCCCGACACCTACCTTCTCCGTGCTGTTTCCGGAGCCCCGCCCGCGCTCTGTTTTGGCGGGAAGAACCAGGGCAACAGGGCTTAAACAGCCCTGTTGCTCTGGTTTCCCCCCGGCCAAAAGCAGAGCGCGGGGGTCCCTTTTCGGAGGAGGCGTGGGAAGGTGCGTGGGGAGCGGCAGCGGCAGCGTGCGGGGGGGGGCGGGAGGTTGCAGAGCAGGGCTGCTTTCCGGAGCCCCCCCCACGGCACGAGAGGGGGGGGCGCTAAATATAGTTTAGCCTAGGGCGCCAAACTGCCCTGCACCGGTCCTGCGGTGATCATAAGCCCCCAAACTCGGATGCTAACCTCATCCTATGCAGGGCAGAAGGAGCGGCAGAGGTGTTCTTCGTCTCCCTGTCCTCATGCCCTGCATTTTCACTAGACGGGCTTTTTTGCCCATCTAGTGAAAGCTTTCTGGAAGGGGAGGGAAGGAGGCTGGAGAGGCCCCAGGGGGAAACAATCCTCAAATAACCCAACAACAGACCATGGATTATTTGAAGGTTGTTTCCCCCTCAAACAAGTCATGCCACCCGGCACGACACAACAAGATGCACCTAGGAAGATAATTAGGGAAATGGCACCCGGCATCTGCCAGGGATTAAAACAAGAGATGGTGGCTTAAATAAGCCACCGTGGCTTGTTTTGAACATGTGAACCAGATCAATGGGTATGGCTATTGTGCAGGTATAAACCATATAGCTTGAATTGTTGCTGTGGCTCCCACCAGGTTCAGAACCAGCAGAAGCACTGCCTCTGATCCCAGCTGCTGTGTGGAGGGAGGCTGGTTTTGTCCAAGGACGTTCATCTCCACCCCTTGCCCCCGTGTCTAGTAAACAGTTTATTAGACAAAGCACCAAAGAGCAGAGAACTACAAAGGCCTTTAGAGGAACATGCCCCAGAGTCTCTCTAAAACCCTTACAAGGAAAACATCAAAGAGCCACTATTTCATTCTCAGCTATCAAAGTTAACAATGATCACCAATATATCTGTGGTTGGAAGAGAGTCACATAGAAGTTATGCTGCCAAAAGCTGCAGAAATTCCACAGCTGAAACAACCCTGGCTGAGCCTAGTGATGTCCCTGCCAGGCATTGTATATGTTGCAGTAATCATCGCTGCAGCACCAGGTATGCTGTGTATAGCCGCGTTGAAATCTGGTCATGGATTTGCAGTCCCAGGTACAACCTCGCTTTATCTTCCTAACCAGTTGGCCTATGAATGAAAAGAGAGTGATCATTATGGAGGATCCATACAAAGAGTACTTGAATGTTGGCACCTAGTCATAATTTGTATGGATTGTTCATATTTCCAATGCGCTATCTATACCAAGTGGAAAAGTGATTAGAGATAGAATTTATTCATCAGTGTTCACTGGCCGTGTGTGCGTGCGTGCGTGCGTGCGTGCATGCGTGTGTGCGTGCGTGCGTGCATCTAAGTCAGAATTGGTGTATTCCAACCAACTTCAATTAGAACTGGCCACAGAATCAAGGAGGAACATGACTGGAAGCAATGAACAGAAACAGCAAACCCACTTTCAGAAAGACACCCCCTCCCCCAAACAAAGATCAAATAGTTATTGGTGAGTTAATTTGCAGCACTGCAACAAATGGTGTAATTACTCGGTTTGTTATAAGCACTCTGAAATGGGATAGTTTTGTTGGATGAGAAAGGGAGGCTTTATCACAGAGCAGCTGCGAAAAACTCTTCTCTCCAATCTGCTGCTGATCAGAGATAAGAGCTTTTCCCTACAGGTGAGAGGGAGCGGGGCCTAGGGAGGAAGCAGCTGTGTAATTCAGTCCTGCTGACGCATCTTCTGCTTACTTGTGAGTAGACATGATGTTCATGCTTACTTCTGAGTAGACATGTAGAGACTTGGAACTTGGGATGCTATTTGAAAGTGCTGCTGAACTATTCAGTCCTGTTTATTTCTGAGTAGACTTGCAGAAGCATTGTCCTGCTTAAAATTGATAATAATCACGACTACTCTACCGTTGGCCATACCGGCTTTACCTTTGGCCACGCCCACAGGTGGAAAGCTGTCCCCCAAGACCTTTCCCAGGCCTTGGACTGAAAAAGGTTCCCCATCCCTGCTGTAGGGCACTACTAGAACTGCAAGCTGCTGGCAATGTTATGCTCAAAAAGCAAACCTCAATTAAATGCACAGAGCATCAAAATACAGGAAAACGGTGATGAATATTATCAGGCATTTTTGAAATATAAAACTAGAGAGTCTACTGTGTCTACTTAATTGTGTAAAGACACTGTCACTTGTAAAGTTACATAAACCTGTCTTATGTCTAATTTCGATGGCAAGAAAGATTTGTGCAAGAAAATGGAAAAACTCAATAAAACCAACACTGAAAGAATGACTGAGTAAACTAATGGAAGTAATTACTTCCATCAAACTGAATACATAGCAGTGAAATATGAGAGAGCAATCACAAGTTGGAAACCATCTTTAATTTTAGTATACATTAACTACTTTGGGGCACATAATACTATTTATCTGAGTTTTATATTAGTTCATTTTTTGTAAAATAATAATAATAATAATAATAATAATAATAATAATAATAATAATAATAATAAATTATCAAACCACATAAAAGTTATCCTCCAGCAGAGGAATATAGTGTAAAAAAGAAAAAGGGGGAAAAAGCTCCATCAGATCAATCTATATATATAAAAGAAGTCCTGACTGACTGACTCATCAACGCCCAACTCAAACTGTTTAATCTAGGAACGTGAAATTTTGAAGGGACATTGCTTTTATGATGTAGGCCCCCACTAAGGAAGGATTTTGGAAATTCCATCCCTAAGGGGGTGAAAAATCGCACCCACTCTCATATCTCCTATGGGCAACACAACAGGGGAGCAGTTATGCAAATCGGCCTCACCTCATAATTGCTGCAGGAGCCAATAGGAGCAGTTATGCAAATAGCCATACAACACTTAGAATGTTCGTATGAATTCCTGCAGGGGCCAATAGGGCTGGGTATGCAAATCTCCCCTAGGCCATTTAGAATGTTCTCTGAGGGGGTGAAAAGGGAGGGAAACTTTTTAAATGACTGAATGACTGTTGTGTGTAGGGTGTCGTCGCATAGGTTCCATCATGTTTTGACGGATCTACCCCAAACTTGGCACGGTCACTTTTCATCACCTGTAGACTCTCAGGATTAACCTGATTTTTCTTTAAGATCAGATATTTGTCAGAAAAGTTTTCTGCTGCCAGCACCCAGCCTAAATGTTACACTTTCAGTCAGAGACACTGCATCTTTTCCATTGTACCAAATCCTAAAATCCACACGAGCGCAGCCACGGGCAACAGCTAGTATGTGTATAAATCCAGTTATCGATAAACCCTCCTGCTATACCAACATTCTGTCACGCTATAATGTGGCCAAAAAAGACAGCCCAAGATGGGACTGTAAGAAGGAAGGGGGGGCTATGCAGATAGGAGTGGGCTTTGTTCCTAGTGGCTGTGGTCACCAGAGGGAGCCCACTCTGACTAGAAGTGATTCTCCAGTTGCATCAGAGGTCTTTCACATCACCTGCTATCATAGAATCATAGAATAGTAGAGTTGGAAGGAGGCTATAAGGCCATCGAGTCCAACCTCCTGCTCAATGCAGGAGAACAGATGTGGGCAGCCCAGGCAGTCATCCATCCAAGCACTGAGCCGGCTCATACCAGCTGAGCTTCAGCATGAAGCCTGCATTATGTGCTCTCGACGCCACCTGCAGCACTGCTCAGATAATTTTTAAATCACAGGAGGGGAAAGCTGGGAGTGATGAAGAAATGTTTCCTTTCCTCATTCCCCTTCCTGAATATGGTGGCCATGTGTCCTTCTTTACAGGGCACAGTCCTCTATTTGTAGGGTTTTCTGTTTGAAGGGCTGCCCGGTCCAACTCCGGTTGAACAATAAAGAACTACAGGAAAAGAGGGCCGCAGGGGCCTTGATGCCTCCTCCGTGATGAGCTTCCCCGCCGTGCATTAAAAAACATGGTATTTCAGGCGGGAATATGGGGTGGGTTAGGATTTTAAAAGAATTTTTTATACTGTTTTAATTATTATATTTTATTGTATTGTTTTAATTGTATATCGCCCAGGGTGGCCGGCCAGATGGCAATTAATAAATATAATAAACAAATAAAGTTGCCCACCCACAGTGAGCAACGTACACAGCTGACTGAGCCAGCACACAGGTGGTCACCAGGTCACAGCGTTCCCCCACTGTGGGGAGATGTATTGTATTTCTATTTAAATTACAGGAATTCTTTCTGAATTTGTATCTATGCCTAGAAATAAGTGTATGCAAATTTAATGTCGATCTGTGCCCTCTTTTTTGGTAATGCATTTCCTCTTTTTGGCGATGTACAAGTGGCCACCCTACTCCTGAAACCCTCCCCTCCACCCAAGGCCTGAACAAGACTACTAGGCTCCTGGTTCCAGGATGGCTGGAGCCCTAAACGAAGCACCCCCTCTTCCAAACTGAGGATACACTGTGACCTTTAGTCTAGGTCCTAACTTATCCATTCTTACTTCCAAATGATAATACTTGGCAGTGAATAGATGCCTCTAGCACAAATTTAGCCCTAGCTCACATATCCTGCTTTGATCAGAGGAAAAGGAAACAGATTCTGTCTAAATAAGTCCAAGACAAATGTTAAAGGTAGGAACATAGGAAGCTGCCTTATACTGAGTCAGACCCTTGGTCCATCTAGCCCAGTATTGTTGAAACTGATTGGCAGCATCTCTCCAGGGTCAGGCAGGAATTTTTCCTGACCTCCCTGGACAAACTGTGGATGAACCTGGGGCTTTCTGCATGCAAACACATGTGCTCTCCCACTGAGTTATGGTACAGTAATATGCAGGGCCGGCGCTAACCGCTAGCAAACTAGGCGGTTGCCTAGGGTGCGTGGCTGAAGAGGGCGCAAAAATGCTGCACTCCCGTCCTTCCGCTGCCCCGCCACCGACGCCTCCTCCCCCGCCGCCCCACCCCACCGCAAGCCGCCGAAGCTGCCGCCGCACCTCCCCACCCCCGTCGCCGCAACCTCCCCCACCCGCAAAGGGCCGCCGAAGCGCCTCCCCCCTCGCTGTCAAGGTCGCCGCCCGCCCCCCCCCCGCCCGCCGAAGACCCCCCTCCCCCGCACCTCCCTCCGCTACCTACCTTCTCAGGCATCGCTCCGGAGCCCCGCCTGCCGTGTTGTTGGCGGGAGGAACCAGGGCAACAGGGCTAAACAGGCCCTGTTGGCCCTGGTCCCTCTCCCCGGCAAAAAAATGAGGAGCGGGGCTCCTGTCGCATCACTTCCTCTTCGGAGGCGGCGGCAGCAGCCAGGGCAGGGGAAGGTAGGTAGGTAGGTGGTGCGGCGGCGGCGCGGCAGCGGTG